>WIPJ01067290.1:524863-569105 GCA_018155075.1 Cassiopea andromeda | reverse complement strand
TATATATATATATATATATATATATATATATATATATATATATATATGTATATATATGTATATACACTTAGCTCCTCTATAAGCATTATTGATATCTTATCTCGAGGTATGAATCAATAAACTTTCAACTTGAGACAGTTGCAACTCTATCATACATTATTATTTGATCAAATTTTCAGTATCTAATCGGTCGTTTTTCTTCTAACTAAGATTGAATTTTCAGTGCTCACTGAGATTAAGGTCTATGATAATTAGCATTGAATATTCATTAGCTATGTGTGACCCACATATGCAAACCACTGTAGTTTCAATATAGTTGTCGAATGCCCGATGAGAATTCTCAATTTTACAATAATTCTTCCACTATAAAGTTAAATTTGCTAGGCAACAGAATTCAAGGATGAATTGGTGCATTTCATTTTTCCTAAATAATTTCGGCTGAATACAATGAACGGATTCGGCCAAATTACTAAAATTTACTAACATTGGAGCTCTTCATTTCTGCATATGCTAGGATCTACGATATTTATTAAGGTGTCAGAGACCTTTGAAGTCACGCCCATTCAAAGTCCTGAAAAGGGCTTTCTTACTTCGTGCCGTTGAAAGTTTGCTATGCTCAGCTTAGTTCTATCGACTGTGTGCAGATATTCATTATACGCTTGAAGAAATTTGTACCTAAGAGTGTTGAAGTGCTTCCAGTGCCAATGTCTTGCAGTATCATGGACGTAGCCAGCAAATGGATATGGGGGTGTCACACCCAGCAAACTTTGCTGATCTCGACAGTTATTTTGATTCACTGGCTTTTGCCTATATAGTACTGCATGCTTTTCCATGACATGGTCAAATAGGTGTTGAAAACGCCATTTCTAGCATCCATGTAACTAACAAAGATAAGGATTTCTCGCTAGGAAAATACTTCCATCGGTAAATGCGCGCCTATGCATTTTTTAAAAATATTGTTTTCCTCATGAATCAAAGCAAAAGCTGAATAAGACTATTATATTGTATAAACAGTGCAAAAGCTAATCTTAGAGCAGTAGCATAACCAGAATACACAATTTTTTTAACGCATTGATAAATCCTTAGCCTTGCATTATTCCAAAGTTATTAATAAATTTCAGCGCTTTGGAGCCTCAAAATTCTTATAAATCTCATTCCTATAAAATAACGGGCTTATTGAAGACGGTGACTTACAGTTTCTACGTAAAAATTTAAGGTTGGTAGTCTTTGATCCTATCCCAAACTATCTTAATCGGGTGTGACCCCTTCATATTGCCGTAAGTTATGCCCAAGCATAGATTTTTAACCTTTTACTATACGTCAGTCTGCTGACGACTCTTTTCATGTCTTCAACACAGGTCTTATGCTCTTGAAGAGAATTTACACGGCTTCAGAGTTCAGGCTACCAAGCTTCTACTTTACATTAATATCAAGCAAAGAACAATTTTCCTTTGCACATCTTGGCGCTCATTGAAAATCGCCACGCGGAGTCCAGCCCCCTGTCAGGCCGCCACTGCTGACAACGTTCTCTTATGAGAATGAATGTACTTCATATTATATGTTGTAAAATATCAATTACTATTAAAATCAATGTGTTGCCAGCAAAATAGTCAGTAGCACTGGTCTTTCTTTGACACCACAGGCAATTCTATATTTGCGAAAACTGCTGATACTGCAGAAATTTACAATTAGCCTCAGAGGACAGACCAAACCCAACGTACCCCACCCACAGCAACACCAGAGGGCACAATCAAGATAATGTAATGCATAAATAGAATTATTGAAATAATTTCATTATACAGCAGTTCAAATTAGAGATTTCTCACTGTGAAGCATTCATTTTCGTCTATATCCAACTAAATGTTGTGATTTTGAGGAAAATATCCCAAGGCACGATCTGAAAAAGACGTGGGCGCTGCGGTTGCCGCCCGCAGGCAGCGTGCGGCAGCCATGATTATTCTCATATTTATTCAATGCTTATCCATTACTCCCCATCAGCATATAAAATAAAAAGTTCAAATGTATAAATATGTTACAATATAACTTAAATAAAAGTAGTCGGTCAGTTTATCTGCGCAGGCAAATGAAAAACACTGCCCTCGCAGGCAGCAGAAACTTTTAACAGAATTATAAGACCATTTTTCAGCTGTTGTACTGGCTAACTTAGGCTTCTCAGACATGTTGGGGCCGGGAAGGGGGCACAGCCCCTCACTTTTTTGCTAATGTATGATGTCATAAAAGAAATAGCCAATCTCAACTAAGATTGAATATATTTTGATATTCAAATAAGGGTTTTCTTGCAATATAAGAGCGTAGCTATGAAAATTTTAGGGAGCTGCTACCCTGACATCCATTTCCGCGTCCCATAGGAGCTTTTCACACGTCCCCCTGCCCCTTCACTCAAGAAATATACTCCGGCGTCCCTGCTTCTATGGAAACCCGCTTTGCCCATTAAATATTGACAGTATAACTGTGATAAACTTCTTCCTTCTTCTCTCTAGTACTGAATTGTGTTCACCTTTTATATAAGTTTTTCACACAAGTTTGACGTTTCGGAAGGAGCTACCCTTACAAAGAAAATGAATGGTTACAGCATGTTCTGTGGATACCACATTTCTCCGCCTATAAGCCCCCCCGCACATAAGCACCCCCGTAGATTAGCCCGCCTTTTCCCTAACGCATGCTTTTCTCCACGTATAAGCCCCCCGTAAGTAGGTCCTATAGGATTGCTTCCTAGATCGAAGGAAAGAGTAAATTCACGAAAAGTATTGTACCTTTCTTATCAAATCTCTAACATTTCTTTGTGAAGTTTTGTACTACAGGGTTTATAGGTACAAGGTAACTCAAATGAGAGTGAAACTACTAGTTCTACTAATGACGAACTGATCATAAGTAGTTATTACATGGATTGTCGTTACATTACTCATTGGCAAGATTAATTTATTCTGCCCTTGGATGTGGCACGTAATAAAAATCCCGACACAAAGTTTATGAATTTACAAAAGTGTTTGTTAATGCAATACGATACCCCTTAACATAATGAAATTGATTTTTCATTTAATTGATTACCAATATACAACAATAAATACGATATTAAAGAATTGTTATTGTCCTTCGAATAGAATCTTCAATCAATCTTGATCAATCTTGAAACTGATCTTTGTCCAAATCCTGATTCAGAGCCTGACTACCAACAAGCATTTATCCAGATATTGAGCCAGATTTTGATGCAGATTATAAACCAGAACTAATCTGAAACAGACCTAAACCAGTTCCTGACACTAGTATGTTTTCAGCTTTGAAAACTGACCCTGAACAAGACTCTGATCTAGACTTAAGGCCACCATCACGTCCTGATCCAGATCCTGAAGCAGATCCAAATCTAGATCCTGCTCCAGAACCTGACTCAAAGGAGCTTCTATGCATGGCACATAAGTGCATCGCTTATTCTCAACTTTTTCTCGCTTCGTTTCAATCAGAAAAATAGTAAAATTAACTCAATATTTAGCAAATTTGCTATATCCCTTTAATAAAATTAAATCTTCCTTTCCCAATTTGCGGTGCAGTAGGTTCAGAAGATGGTGTCCTTTATTTACTGAATTATTTCGTGCAATCAATGTTTTTAGTATAGTTGATAAACTCCAAAAGCCTTAAAGTATAGCTTATTTGCAAGAAATCTAATTCTTCTCCAAGAGATTGCAGTAATAGAACTGTATTACTAAGTGACTGCTACTGAAATTTTCCACCTTATTTGCACTTACCATCAGTCTTGAGCAAGGCAACTGCAGAGAATACAAGCAATACTGCAACTGTTACTGTTTTCATTTTTCCCAGTGCTGTTTAAACTTAGAACATCTACGATAAATTACAGATACTGCAACTATTGCGCATTTAACAAACACCATAACATATGCTAGCAGTTTTGATGGGCCTGATTCTTCAATCTAGCTATTTTCAGTCACTATAGATTGAATTTTAGCTATTTTGCAACAGGGGTGGTGCTAGGATAGAGCTATGGACAATATCCCCTTTCAGGACTTGCTAGCCTCCAGTCGAAGGATGAAAAACTCCTTTCCTGGAAATTTTCGTAGTAATTATAGTACGCTGACAAGAGTATGTTAGTCCCTTAATCGGAAGAGTCAGCTTCCCGTCGGTGAATTCTTCCACAATTCCTATTTTTCAATGACATCTAAACCAATTTTGGGGGGAATTCAAGAACATTTTTTGTCACTAAAAATGGCACTAAAATATTGCAAGAAATTGTTCTCCCAAAGAGCTAAGTCCAAGTTCCACAAAACCACTACAGGGGATTGGTGTGTCATCAACTCTACCTTTCAGTCTTGTGTGCACAGCTGGTAAGACTGCTAGGTTTTTTATTTCTAAATCTCCAAATTAATCTTTGGAAATCACCTTGATATTACTGAAACTTGAGTAACTGTGCTCCAAAGTACTTTGATCTTCATGCCATTTAGACTGCAATAAATACTACATTTATTACCACTTCGGCGTGTTTCTTTGATGATACCTGTGCAAAAGATTCACCAACGTGAATTATATCTTTAATGCTTTACAATAAACTTATGCTGAGACCAGTGTTTCTTTTTGCATGAAGCATTAAAATTGCTTTATTACATGACCTAAAGCAGAAATGAGCAGTTCAGTACCGAATGCTCCTTTCTGCCACAAAATGACACTGTTCAATGTGGGGCTGGTCTACGACGAAAACCTTGCCCCATTGATGCAGTTGCAGCCGGTTTCCCTGAGCCAGTTTTTTCTATTTCTATAGGCAAGATGGCCAACGGAACCTCATAAGAAACAACGATTACACTTTTTCTTCTCAGCTACTTCACAAGATTTGCATCAATGTCTAACCTTCCTTGTTTCAGACTGAGATGTCTCTCCTGCAAGACTTTGGACAATCTTTAAAAAGTGTCTACAACAGCTTACACTAAGAATATATGTCTACATTCATTAAATGCAGCAATAGTTTCATCTTGTTTTGCTTGCTTTGGTTCTGCCTTTGTATGTTTTCCACTGATTCTCTTATCAAAGTTTCACCAATAACCCTTTCACTGTCGGGAATCGCGCAAAGCCACTATTATAGAATCGTTAGCATGAATGGGGCATTGGATTTAGTCATCGTTAGATGCCTTCATTCGTTCTATTTTGGTAGAACGGCTAGTCCTTGTAGTCACATCAATATTTTCCTTTCTATTGTTTTTAATTAGGGTTTACGTAGAAAACTCGTACTCAAATCGAGACACAGAGGCTGATTGTAGAATAGTATAGTATTCGCAAGTTGATTGTAACTACATAAGTATTTTTTTAATTATAGTTTTGTGAATACGCCCATCCTGTTATTCTTGTTTTTGATTGGAAAGCTAAAATTATAACTTAGTCATTTTACATATAAATATACCTTATTTCTTAGAAGTTGTTAGTTGCGGAGAGATTTAGGTTAGTTGTCGGTTGATATAGATTGGAGGGTATAGGCAAAGAGTGCATTGAATGAGTTATGCCTGAAAGATCTGTTTCTTTGAGTGTACGTTCTAACCTAATATCGAACGAGCCAGAAATTGAGAGAACATTCTTAACATTCACTTGCAGGAATGGTCTCGTTCTATTTCCTATGACATCAACAATCGAGCGAGTCAATAGGCCTACTCTATGAATAAAAGCACTTTGGACATGAATTTCAGCAACTTTTTTACTGCAGTATTTTGCTATTGTCATGCTACGCATGGCAAAATTCAGGGCGGATTAATTTTCTCATCCACAATAATACTAAGTTTTGGTGATCTTCAGTCTGCATTTTTTCTTAATTCAGGCCAAACTAATATGTCTTCTAGTCTAACTAAGATTTCAAATGCAAAGCTGTAGAATCTGCTTGAGTTACAGAACCTGTAATGACTCTTTCAGAACCTCACGTAGCTAAATAACCCATACATTACTCGTTCAAATTATTTCAAGAATTATGGTCTCGTTGCTAGATATACCTGTAGAAATTTTTGAATCTTTTATCCTCAACAAATTACAAAGAGTATGAATACTCTGATTTACTGGAGGCTTACCTTCATAAGCATTTGTACTGCCTAGTGGTTTGATTTGAGGGATACCAAAAGTCATTTCCAGCAGTGAATCCTGTGCTTCTTTCAACAATGTCTCCTTTTCTTTGAGGAGCTTCTCCACCGCTTCATATTCTTTTCTCGCTTGCTGAGCCAATGACTTTCGCTTTTCGACTTCCTCTTTAGTTCTATCCGTATCGCATTCACAGTCCTCTTTACTGCTTGATCCTTCTAATGCTTGGGGGTTTCTAGCTAACATTTTAATGAGCGCTTCCAAATATTCTATATTTGTTTCTTCGTCTTGTCCTAAATTCCTCTCAACATTTACTCTGATCGCCCGTATGACTGCCATTTTTGATAATTTTTCCAGTGAATTCTCAATTCTTAGCTTTACTGCAACATCTCTAAGGTCGTCCAGTGACATATCAAGCATTTTGGATTCCACTCGAAGCTGCAACTCTTCCGACATGATGACCGCTCCTTACTTCGAATCAAAATAATTCAAGCATACGACAAAAAATTTTCCTACAAACAGCAATATCTATGTACAAGATCTTCTTTGGGAATACTGCCTACTCCAGCCTTTACTTTCCCAGTGCATTACTATTTTATCACACTTAAGGATGACAGTAGGACTCGTTATACTTGAAATCAGGAAAAATTATGTATTGTTTGTCCTGTTTCTAATCAATATCATGTTTTGGTGTTCCCTTTTTCGTGCAATAGACTCCTGCTTTTGAAAATTCCCTGCTGTGTGTCTGGATTTATTTGAAAAGGCATTTTTATCTGGATGGTGAACATGTTTAACAAAATGTAGGTGAAGCTCCCCCATCAATTCACTAGTAACATGGTAATTAAAACTTCCATCAGTCCAGAGACGGTGCCACCATCAATAAGATTTTTCCTTGACATTATTTTGTTTCTGTCTATAAAGCACCCTCTTTTTACTCTTTTAGACCCTAGATGTTATAAATTAACCTAATCCTTTATGAAAAATCACTGCTATAACTTGACAAAAATTTATCCTCTATAGTTATTTTATGCAGTCTTCTGGAATGCAACTATTGCCTAATCTCTACCAGAACTTTTCTATTCCAACAATGACAAAACACAACATTATATTTCGACACTGCATTACCAAACATGCATATAAACTTTTACTTTTTCCTGCAAACTTCTTCAGTCGCGAAAGTTTTTCATGCAAAACAAAACTTGTTTCGGTGGGGAAAGTGTTTACCATGAAATCTGCAATAGAAATTCACGAGTATAAGCTTGTTACCATAAGACTAGTACTGTAAATTATACTTCAACCAAATCTGAACACATACTTGGGTCAATTTGAGCAGCCTTAGAAAAATAGGTGATACCTTAAGCTAGCAAGAAATCATACTGAAAGTGATCAATTCATACTGATGCCACATATAACAATAGAAATGCCACTTAACTTTTTAAAATTTATATAAATCGATAGATCTCTTTCTACCGGTTCCAAAAATGCCTTTCTCGATGATGTAGAGTACTACAACATCAAGTAATTTGAGTGAAATGAATAAAATTTCTTGCAAGTTTGACGTGATCGATTTAGCCTACTTCCTTTCAACATTGCAAGGATTTGAGATCTCTGTAGACGATTTGTTAAGAATTTGCAACAAAAACCTAGATAAGGCCTTAGTGTAGCAATTCACAAAGAAAACCTTGCCTATTGACGTACAATTCTTCTTTTGATAGGAACATACCTTTCTCACCTTTCCTCCTCTAGCGAATGCGTATGTTAAAGCTTATACAGCCTAAGGATGAGCCCCCCCCCCCCAAGAACTCTCTTAATTTTGCAAGGGGATCGAGTCTCTCCGAATCCCCTCTACGGCACCCCGGTTATCCAGAAATGCAAAGCACTACGGTTTCAATTATAGTTTGGTATGATCTGGCGGCATTATAGAAGGATTTACAAGAAGTCTCGATTTTTATAAAAATTCTTGCACTAGAGAAACAAGTTTTCTAGGCAACAGGATTAAGGCATTGAATCGATTAATTTTTTCCCCAAGTAATTTCACAGGAACAAACGAACGAATTCAGCTGACGCTTATTAACAATACTGTTTTCATTTCTGCTGATGCAAAGATGAAATTGAATCAGACATCTTTCGATTTCTTTCCAGTGGTCATTGTTTTATTTTCTTCAGCATTTCTATATTTGTGATTTGATGAATATTGTCAGCATGCTACATTCTGCAGCCATCGTGCTGGAAGTTGCCTAGTGAGTTGCAATGCTTTTGAATCCTTATAGTTCTCTACAAAGCAAGAATCAAAGGATGTCTCTGGAACAATTGCTATAATAGAGCCGGCTTAGGTTGCATGGGATGTAAGCAAGTTCTGGTAGCTGATAGATTTTGTTGATATTGCACTTGTGATTTAAATTCGCTTGTAGCTTAAAGTAATTGCTTGGCACCTTTTGAAACATGCAATCGCCGGCGGGCTACGTGCCACTCTTCATGAAAATCTTCAGGATCTTATAAATTCTGAAAAAATTAATACAATTCTTCGTATCGAAGCAAATATTATGTAGTATCTCAGCACAACAGCGAAAGGGTATGGAATTCCCAGCACGTAAATGTCCCTACAGCAAATAATGTCATTGATTGAGGGCTACTTTTGATACATTGAGAAGCAATTCGAAAACGATTTTTCTATGGACGTTCAGTTAGGTTTTTACAGCAAGTCACCATAACACTTTGCAGTTCTTAAAATTAACAGAAAACACCTTTGCAAGTAATAAGAAGAAAACGAATTAAATTTGACTTAAACCAAGCCATATTTTTCAAAATTAGATTTAGCTCCAACAATGACGCTCTTTTCTGTCGAGTTATATCATCAATATTCTTTAAGGTCGTGCTCAGTGCGAGAAATCTCTCTTTTCCAGTGGAGGCTCTCTTTGATATATAAAGGTGTATCGACTTATCTTCATAAACTTCTTTCTCAGGCGTGGTTACCAAAGAGCAAGAGAAGTACAAGTACAAAGGTGGAACACCTTCAAAATCGTTTCTATGAAAAATTTTTATAACCTTAGAAACAGTACTATAGATTATTAATTCATATATAAAGCAAGACGATTGAAGTCCTAGGAGTATTATGCTTGTGTGCAAATCCTTCATGTGACTTTCGATGATCGCCTACACGACAAGAAGATGTAAATGCCATTCTTCCACGGGAGAAAAAATCTTTAGAAATCGTGAAGACTGGTGTGACTCTCTGCAGTTCTGCTAACATATTAATCCAACGTCTACAATATGCATATTTTCAGTGAAGGTCGACGGTCTGCTGTTGCTAAAAATAAACTTTAAGACAATCGTAAAACACATAGTTACTCTAGACAAGGAAAGTGTCTTACCTGGATAAGTATTGTGGTGGGTGATAGGTTTTAGGTGTGTCAACATTTTTATATCTGCGTTAGCGCTGTAGTGCCACTCGTTGAATTCTCAGTTATGAAAAGAAATCCTATTTCAGAAAGATAGAGGGGAGCAGTGAATTTATTCTCAGATAACTGCCAGCATCAGTGCTCAAAACAAGCGAAAAGTAACCTGGCTAGTTCAGTAGTAGGTGCGGACAAGAAAGCTATTAGGAGCCACATTGTTCGATCAGTAGATAACTTTTGATGAAGAGAATAGAAGTAGAGCAATACAGAGCTCTAGGTGCAGAATTGAAAGTCTTGCATCGCAAGACTTGTGTGTGAAGGGAGTTGATGGAGAAATGCAATGAAGGTTTGTTGGATAAAATAGGGCTTCTTATCAATGAACATTTTAAAAGTTGAGAAAATGCCTTAATTATGCAACACAGATACTATAGTAGAAGCAAAATACCAGAATAAATTATTTGGATGTCTTTTTTATTTGGATGTAAATAAGCGTAAAGCAACAACCGTAGACTTCAGTTTAGAAGATTTTGAAATTTAATGATATGGTCTTGTAGTAATATTCTTTTCTAAAAATTGGCTTGCAACAGATTATTTGTCCACAAAAAGCATCCCTAAGTAAACCGGAGTTTGCTATTACAAGGAGGGCATTGTGATTTTGATCTGTCTTTAGATTTAATATATTCAAAACCCCACCCACAAAGGAGATTATGATCTTTGAAAAAGAGGAATATTGCTGAAATATTCAATTCAAATTCAATTCAAACTCTACTACTACTATTACTACTATTATTATTAAAGTCTTCCACCTTCGGTTATAAAAGCCTATATTTCATCCTTTGTAAAATAGTTTTTACATCAAACACGGCTGATTTCCAGACTGTTTCGCAGATGGGATATGAAAAAATGCAAATATTTCTTGCTTGCGAGCTTTAGAGACAAAACCTTTTCAACCCTAAAAAGGCATACAAGTGAGAAAGCTCTGTATTATCATATGAACTCCAAAGTCAGAAAATGTGTCCAGAAATATTTGTCTTTAATGGAAGATCTAAGGATGTAATGTTCAAAGACATAAATCTCTATGTTTGAATTACTGATATTTTATTGTGTGATGCGTCTAGCAGCATTGATTTCTAAGTAAGAAGCTTGCTACAATCCTGTGCAATATAATTATTCCACACAACCTCTCGAACAGGATTTACTAGCGCGTAACCTACATTAGTGGCCACCTTAATAGAATGGCCACCTGTTCACAGCGGTCATCAATGAATCAATGAACCGCAGGACGGTCATCTTTCAACAGTTGTCAATGGTCACATTCACGCAGATAAAATTATATATTAACTTGCGCACTACGATTAATTTTGTATATAAATTCACCCGAAACACGTGAATAGGCAAGAACTTAACGCACATAACTTAAGAAAGCTCTTTGATGCCCACAAGTGGCCTGAGAGAACGGTTCCCCTTTCTATTGTCCGTCTACAGAGCACGTATGCAGAACCGGGGAAACTGCAAGAAATTTGGAAATGACGTAGATTTAGTATCTTCTTGAGTATAGTGGTTCCTTGACTTTTGCATTTTAATCAAGGTTGATCAAAGTTTTGTAAAACGCTCTGCCCAATGGAAGGTAGCTGGTCCTGGAAAAGGGGTAAAGCTAGCATACTACCCCGCCCAGAAAAGACATCCCACCCGACTATATATGTTTTCGCAAAGTATACACTAGGAAATTCTTGTTGCAACCCCCAACCGCCTATTATTTTTGAGCTAAGATGAAATTATTTTATTCAGATCTAGAAGCATTACCGCTAGAAAGGCTAAGAAATACTGAAAATATATTCAAAGTTTGTTTTCAATAATATATGGCGCTGGTACTAATTCAACCTTCCCTTCCCCCTTCCCCCCTCCCACCCCCATCACATCAATTACATCCAACACCCTAGTTGCTTCACTTTACAGCATCTGGCCAACCACCCGTTGATTACGACCCCCGCTGTTATACTAAAGGCTTTGTTTTGAGATTCAACTTCCACCATAACCTCGTTTTCGCAGTGATAAATGGCGGCTGCAGATGAAAGTGTCATTGAACTTGGCTTTGCAGAGGGAGTTGATAGTTTTAAATTGCAGCCTGTTTTCTTTCCAAGTAAAATTGGAGGTAAACCAGCATGGCTATCACAAGAGAATATTCCACCAGTAGATCAAATCAAGTGCTACCAATGTGGCAATATTATGAACTTCCTTCTGCAAATTTATGCACCTCGAGATGGGCACGTGGAGACATTTCATAGAATGATTTACGTGTTTATGTGCCGTAATGGCAGCTGCTTTGATAAAAACTCAAATACACCATTTAAAACATTTAGAAATCAGCTTCCTAGAGAAAACAAGTTCTTCAGTTATGAGCCAATTTCAGCCGAAGGAAGGACAGACGATGTTATGGAAATTGTTGAACAGTTGCAAACGAAGTGGGGATCCTTATGTAGCGTTTGTGGTTGCAAAGCTGATAAAAAATGCTCTGCTTGCAATGGTGTAAGCTATTGTAGTAAAGATCATCAAGTAATTGATTGGAGGCGTGGACACAAATTTAATTGTTCTGGTGCAAAAATGAATAGTGTTAAAAATCAAGGTTAATATTGTATTCTAAGAATAGAGTTCATTAGTTTGACGTCACAAAATTCTATTTTTAGAATATGTAAATTTTGGCTTTAAATTTTGAAAAGCACTTTGAAATAGCTACTATTGCTAGATTTCAGCTTGATCTGACAAATATTGATCAAGATATAGGCAATTGAATGCTCATATGGTTCCTATCAAATCACTGTATTTGCGCTCTGGTTCCAAACGTTTCAAATAAGGAGAAAAATGCAGAACTTTGTATGGCAACTTTTCTGTCTTCACACAGTCATATTGCAGTCCATCTTGACACTATTCATCTATGATTACCAACACATGCCTATTTGAGGTATGCTTTCACTCCATATTGTCAAAACATGAAAATTCTAATAGATCTTATGAAATCACTAATGAACTCTATTGCTAGAATTGACACAATATTATTGTATTAGATTAACAAAGAACTAGAAACTATAGTATCTACAGCTACACTCAACTCTACTGGCAAAACACTTGCCCAGAATGAAAGACTAACAGAACAAGTACTGCAGCAGTCATGAAGGGAAATCTTTCCCTTTACATCAAAAGCATTGCCTGTCCTCCAGATTGGAAACTGTGAATGGTGCATAGGGGATTGTCTCATTCCCTTAGAAATCCTCACATGGCTGCAAGTAGCTTGTATAGGAATGTTGTGTGATGAAGAGTAGTGGCCATAGAAAGTACAAAAGTGTCTTGCCAGGAGAATTTTGTGCAGCCGAAATAATTATTTTTTCAAGAATTGCACAACTACAACCATGGCTGACAGCTAATTTTTGTAGTGGGATTTGTCCCTTGCACATGGCAAAAATTCCAATGTGGCCCATCCAAAACCCTCTTTTTACTGATTTGTACCATTTTTCTTTATGTTTCTTCATGCTTTTAAACCAGATCTACAATTCACTTCTAGTTGTTTTATAGCTACTTTTCAATGGTGAGATACGTTTTTCAAATCTACCACCCTTAGGCATTTTAGGACCCTTGCTTGTTAATTTTTACTCTTCAATCTGAACAAGTTTTTTTGCCAAGACAATCCTTTTCACAGCTTTAATGTTTGCTCCAATAAAATATCATTACTTCTCATCAGCTGAGGACTTCATCCCATCTATTGGCTTGTCTCATGAGCTGGAGACTAAATCCCACCTAGTGGTTTGCAGATTATGGATGCTCCATGACTTTCATCTTCACCATGGAGTAAAATTCCCACCCCACCCCCACTTTTTAAGCCCCTACATTTACTGAATTTTTCATTTTAATTTCATTTTAAACTCTTCAGGCATGATAAAGTATGCAGCTAGAAACTGATTTTTATACTGCCCTGCAAAATAATATGAAACTAAGTATTATTACAATTATACAAAAACAAGAATTACAAAGAAGGAATTTTGATGAAATCTTATAGAAAGAAGAGTTTTGGAGAAAAGCCACCCCCATTAATGAGCCCCCTCCCTATTTATTTGGCACTAAAGAGTAGCTGAATGGTAAAGTTCTAGAACATTTTATGTCAAGCAAGTCATGCCATTATTTGCTTTGCTGGAGTCTTGAGCTGCTCTATGAACTGAAATTCAACATTTTAGTATATAAAAAGTTTAACTGGTAGAAAACCAAAGCTCTGATGTCAAAAATTGCTACTGGTTTGGGCACTTGCTGGATGTTTTATCTCTAAATTTTGTATATTATTCTGTGGAAGTATTAAGCTTAATTTCACTGTTTTTTCAGGAAAGAATATTCAGCATCAAGAGAACTTTCTCCTCCCAGAGTTTGAGATTGTTACTGAACCAGAGGAAGATACTGATGAGACAGAATCTGACCATTCATGTGTAACAAATTTTGAGGTTCAAAGTGATGGATTAGAGACAGAGTTAGATACTGAAGGCACATTTGCAGAGGTAGCTGACAAGCAGTTCCAAAAATTTAAAGAAATAATAAATAGAGACCCAGAACAGGTGAGATGAGATTTCAGAATCACCAAAGCAGGTCTTTGTTTCTAGCAGATGCTCTCCTTCTTGAAAATAAACTAGTGTTATATTAGCATGTAAATAGAAGCAACCTCCAAGATCTCAAAGCATTTTATTTCTTCAACTGCTTAGTAGGATAATTGTACTCCCAGTCCATGCCTGGAGACACATGTGATCACACCTGTCCATGTCTACATGAACAAAACCTCTAGCACTAGCAAAAAATTATCTCTGCCAAAATTTCTGTCAACTGCACAATCGCACATGAAAAATAGGTTTGTTGTTGCCACTGCACCACTAGTGACAGTTACCTTTTGCTTTCCTCATTCTACTTTTTCTTGTTTTATTTTAAATGCAACATTTTAAATGCTTCAGCAACTAGAAACTCTTTACTGCTGATACACATTCATTTCCAAATACTTTGAATTCACAAGTGTGCTATTGTCTGCATGAGCAATTGCTATTGCAGACAATAGCACAAATGTGAATTGATGCTTGTACATCACTTTTCTTCTTTGGCATGAGCTGTATTCCCTGCATTTTTGTGGATCTTTGAATTGCTTTCTATCTATGCAAAGCCTACTTTGGTTGCTACATGCAATGTTTGAATAAAGGAAGATTAAATAGTAAAGTTTGTTAGTACTGTCTCTTGCAATTTAGTAATAAGGGTTATTTAAAGATTATGTAAATTCTGAAGGGAGGAGGGGTACTTAGTACAGTGTATGATAGCATATAAAAGGGAACATGGGGGTGGGGCTCCCCAAAAACATGTGTATGCCCATGTAATTCTCAAACACTAATTGCTTGCAAAACACCCTAAATAAATATAGCTATCTTTTGAAAGTGCACAAAAGTTCCCAAGTTACCATTGATTTTTATACAGAAACTGTGATAATTATAGATTTTACTGGTATGTTTTGAGTTTTGTAAACTTATAAAATAGTGAGATAGAACAATAAGTTCAAGCGGGGCTGAGGAGATGACTTGGAAATATGTATGCTCAGGGGAGGGGTTGCCATATTGTTTGGGCCATATTGTTAATAATGCTGTTTTGTAAGACCTCACTAGAAGGACTTAAGTCATAACTTCTATAGCAATTCCATCTCCATGAACTTTGCTTAGATCTTTCTCCGTGTTTTTTCCTTTCTGGCTATTCTTATGGTTCATTTCCTTTTCAAGGTATTCTGGCATTGCTTTCAATTCTGTTGTTAGTGTAGCCTTTTCTTGCTGTTGTTCTTGGAGCAACCAGAACTTCTTGTAAATTATGAAACTGTTACACCACCTACAGTAGTGAAGCTCCATAGCCAGTTTGTGGTATGGGGTACAATATCCCTAGCACAGTAGCAAATGTACATGAAATCAGAATTGCGTGATGAATCATGCTCACAGTCCTAGCAATAGATAGAAAAAGAAGCAACTCCATGAAGCAAAGATAGTTAAAAAGTAAAACAAGAGACTAAAATTGCAATGATGTGCTTCATTGTTGTTGTATGTAATTTAGCAATGACATAGTTTGGAGTTACCATTCTCTATATTTTGAAATGTCAATGTGAAATTTTATTAAAGTGCTCTGATTTAACTTTCTCATTTACATTTACTCCTCATGGTTGCTAGTACTCACACAAACACTTATTACATATTGTAATAGAAGTGTTCTTTAATGTTGAGCTCTGTTTTCCAATTCTTAAGCAGATGGTGTTTTTCTTTTATTTTTGTGGAGCCTTTATCTTACATTTCCTGCTACAATCATTTACTCATGTCTTTTTAGGGCTATTTCTTCTGTTTGATTGGTTTTGAAGGCCTTTGAATTATGCTTTTAATCTTTAACTTACTTTAGATACAGAATGGTAGATGTCCCCTACATCTTGGTACCTCAGTTGTTTACAATATTGTTTTTTTTATGAAGCAGACTTGCTTCAAATGTCAATTACAGTTGTTATATGTTTGCCTAGAGCCCCCCCCTGGTTCAGTGTTCTTTAGAGCTAGTTAATTCAGAATGCAAGTAAAGGTTTATTTACTAAAACAGTTTGCTACAGCAGCTTTGATCTTTAGTGAGTCATGTATTGAAATCTGGACCAGTAAGTTGGTGCAAATTTGCCAGCAATGTGGCATAAATTACATGGCTCATGCGCAACTTTGTGTTTTGATTTTGTTTGCTTGTTTACTTAGAATCCTTGTCAATTGTCTCAGAATGATACTTTAGTCTGCAATTGCTGCTCTTTTTCTAGGAAGAGTTGATAACTTGTTTTGTAACTACGATATTTTTGTTAATCATGTCCTTTTCACTATGGATTTCAGATCTCAGATCATGGATGTTGTATCTAGTTTTGAATTGCTTTCCTGTCAGTCCAATCTTTCCCTGAATCAGGTAACTGGAAGGAATTTGCAGTGGCTGTTAGATTGGTTTATGCTTAAGGCCATGTCCAAACTATATAAACTAATCTAGGTTCACCCCAGATTTTAACTAACCCAGGTTAGATTTTCATAGTGTGGACAAAGCTAACCTAGTTTTGCCCCAGGTTAGGAGTGATAAAATGTAGTGTGGACACAAACCATACAAACTAATCTATGTTCACCCCAGATTTTAACTAACCCAGGTTAGATTTTCATAGTGTGGACAAAGCTAACCTAGTTTTGCCCCAGGTTAGGAGTGATAAAATGTAGTGTGGGCAGAAACCCTGAGGTGAACCTAGGTTAGATTTACTCAAAGGCATATGCAATGGGAGCTTTAAAAAGTTGAAAAATTATTTTGAGTGCTTTTCTAAGTCAAAAATATGTTTGTGTATGAATCATTATTCACTTATATTACTGGTGGCATGATAACATGCATAATTCTTTTCAAACACTCATTTCTGCTATTTTCTTTCAACTGCATTATCACAGATATTGCCATCATTGTGACTTTCAGAAGACTAATTGAACTAGAGGTGTTAATCCCATACACTTTGTTCTCAGCTATGTTTAGTACAAAGGTGTAACCAAGGCTTCAAAATAACATACCCACTGCATGTGGAAATTCTCTTAACCTAGGTTTGCCCCAAGTTTCTGTACACACTATAAATTAGTTAACTTCAGTATGGAGACAACCTGGGTTAACCTTAGATTAAACTAACCTGGGGCAAAACTACGTTAGTTGGTGTAGTGTGGAAAAGGCTTAAGGAATGAAAAGGCTACATTAATTACCAAACGTTTTGGTTTGCAATTTTTGAGGGCTGAAATTTAACAGCGTCTGAAATTTATGGAGGCCGTATTTTTTTGCATTTCCTTGCAATTTGTTTGAACATTGGTAGCTTTACCCAGTACTTTTTGCACTATGTTGTGTTATTTGATATTTTTGATCATGCTGAGAATTTGCTAATTATTTTTCACATGTATCTGAAAGGGAATATGATATGGGTGATGAAAATAAAATAGAGGTTGGGGGTCTAACCAAAAATTTAACAATTTTATGTCTACAGCTTGTTTTCAACTTCTGGATTTGGGGCTTCAGGAGCATTCATCGAGGATGGCTTTATAGCTTTCTTAAACTTATAGGCAGTTGGATGGAAATTTGTGTTTTCATTGGTATTCAAGCCCAAAACCTATATAAAAGTAGAGTTTTTTTATAATTTGTTTATTCCTCCCCTTCATTGTTATCTTGGCAATGTTTCTACAATGTGTTTGAAGTAGAAGTGAAAACAAATATTAAAAAGCTGAGGAATAAATAGAACAAGAATTCAACTAGCAATAAGGATTATGAATTTCTTCTAAAATACTTGATGCATCTATACATTTATTTCAAGAGATATACTACCCTTACTTGGTATCGGGGGGATTGTTTCTGTCCAGAATCAAAGCCGATTTTACAGCTCTCTTTTTGTAGTTGACTGTGTAACTTCAATTTGAAAATCAGCTCTACTTTCTCTCTAGCAGTCATTTGATTATGGTTTTCTATAATTAGCAGATTAATTTTAGCCTCTGGACTTTCTTTTCTTACCTTGAAATTTAGCTCAAGTTGATAAAACACAAGCTTCTCTTTTACGTACAACCAGTTTTTTTAGGTTTGAATCATTTAGTCTTTTTTGATAAATAATTCCAAGAATCACTTGTATAATGGTATTCTCTTCATTTTTTAAGCTATAGAATTTGATAGTGCTTATAGTTTTTTGTCAAATCCATCATTAATACAGCATACTTTGATTGCAGAATTTTGTTTTTATTCTCCTCTTGCATAAAGAGCTGTACAGCCAAAGGCTTTATTCACTGCATAGTGTCAATCATTTCACTATGATCTGCATACAACGTTTGCCTGTACAGTTCTATATTGTGCCTTTGATTCCAGTTCATTCCATTTGTATAGCATTTTACTGACCTGTCATTGATAGGACAACACAGAAAATACTGCAACACCTTACAGGGAACATCTTTAGAAGTAATGAACACATCTATTAAAGCCTTGAATCATAACTTGAATACTCCTAACCACAAATGTACATCGCAAATCCTAAGAGTTAAAGCAGAAGAAGGAAAAAAGGATTGTTGGTTTCAAGGTCCCAAAGTGTATAGTGAGCTTCCGAGCAGCATACGCCAGTTGGACTCATTTATTCTTTTTAAGCATTAGTTAAAACAATTTTTATGGAAAAGAAAAATTAATTTGAGCTTCAAGAAGTGAAAAGTTTTTCATAATAATCTCCTTAGCTGGTAATTAATATTTTTTATAATTATGTGTAGCAGTTATGGATACAGGAACCCCCCCCCCATTGATAGCAGCACTTCGTTGGTTGAAGAGGTTACTCTGTGTAAACACAGTTATTGTTCATTGATAAAACTTATTTATGTAATGCTTACAGTTTTCATAGTGAAGGCGGGCAGTTTTTCGGCTGAACTATTAGGCAGGGCTCCAATGCCTCCTAAAACTCCAAAACTTTCCTGGAAAATGAGAACTATCCTAAAAAACCCTTTAAAAACGCTGTAATTTCAGGAATGTTTTGCTGTTCACCTTGGTTTCTCATAAATTTTTCATAAGCTGAATGTCTTTGCAGCAGTTACGTTGCTTAATAAATTTTTTGTGATATTTTATCATAATAGAAATTGTCAAATAATCAATTCTCTCAAGTTCTACCGTGAATGTATTGTTGTTTGAATAGGCATAATGACTTTGTCTGCTATACCAAATGTATGATGACCATTTACCCTATTTATATCATGTCATTTGAGCAACCTTTTATCCATTACTTTGCCAAAAATACCTCAATGTTTGGCGAATTTCTCTGGAATATTCAAAACGTCTTTCGAAATGGGCGAAGAAATATCCTAAACATCCTAAAACAAATTGATGAAAAAAGAGTTGAAACCCTGTTAAATTAGGACTTTGAGAGGCATTAACTGTTTTATGTTGAAGGCTGTTCTTCAACGTAAAGAAGAAGATGGGAAGTCTCTCTTGACATTAGTGCAGTAAAAGGGTGCAAGATATCTGAAACCAAAAGCTATTAACACATTGTCACACATTGTTGTTCTCGCTTGCCAGACTGCATTCCAGACCCTTTTTGTGCCAGATTTGTGACACGCAGGAACGTTTGTAGAAACTGGTCAAGTGCAATGTGGCGAGTTTTATCAAAATTCAGGTCACATTTACCTAATTTTTTCCCCAGCTCAATTGGTAAGCCTTTTTCTAGAAGAATTTTGGCTGGAATCTGTGGCTAGCAAAAATCCCTGAATGCATACTGGGTTGCTTGCCATTTCTACTTTCTAAGCATCAAACTATTGCATTTGTCTTTTTCATACCATTAGCTGCTTCCTCTTACTCAAGACAACCTCTGTTCTGTATTTCACAGCCCATTTATGATCATTTATTTATCTATTTCTTTCTTATTCTGTGCTATTCTTCATGACCTTTTGCTCCAAAACTGATTTGGTGCAAAAATTTTATTACAATAAGACTTGTCCTTTTGTATTTCATCTGTGAAAAGATTTTCATTATAAGTTATCTCTGGAACTCATGGTTTTGACAGCCTCATCAATGAGCATAACTGTTTGGATTCGGGAGAGAAATTAGTATCAAAAATGCCTTGTGAATGATGAGAAACGATGGTTAACATATGTGCGACTACTTACCTCAGCTAATCTTTTATGTAATCCGTAGATCGATTATCTAGAGTTGACTATTCTGTCAAATTTTTAGTGTTGACTTTGATTAGTAGAGTTAATCGTGGATTTGTATTTCTAATGAATATATCAGAAAGATTGCTGTCACTTATCAGTGTATGGATATTTTTCAAAGGCAGATTGGCTTTTATTGTGATAAATATACTGTCATAGTTTTCTATAGGGTATAGTCCTGTTTTACAAATGCTGAGGCAGAGGTTGACAAATTCTTTTCATTGTAATGTAGTCTTTGATGTACAGCCTTGCTAATATGGCTTTGATGTATTTTCAAGGTACAGTTAAACGAAAAATTCGTCTAGCAAGTCTATTTATGTCCTTGTTAGTTCACACTATGTCTATAGGAATTTCTGAGAATCTTTTGATGTTAACTTTTTATCAGGAGAACTTTGCATGCCATGCCACAAAACCCAACGCCAGACCTTCACAATTTATTTACCATGACATTCCAAGGAAATTTTTAGGCCTACCTTTGTGTCAGCAAAAACCAAACACTGATGGTAGTCATATTTGTCGAATTTCTTGGACAATTGTATTATGGCTTAACTTTTCGTTTTTGCTTGATCGCTTTTAATTTACACACCTTTCCTATAAGATCTTAATTTTGCTGTGCTTCTTGTATTGCATGTGAAATGTCTAACGCAGTTTGACAACTGTTTCAAAATCTAGCTCAGGCGCGCAACTAGAGGGGAGTCCTGGGGGTCTAGACCCCTGTCCTATTCAGCTAATAGACAAAAGTGTGTCCTTTTTGTAATGCCCTCTCTATATCAAAAAGGGCGTTTCGCCAAGATTCAAAAGGGGTGATTCCGACCATTTTCCTGGGGCTCAGCCCCTGACCCCCTTTTCCCTCCCTGCCGTGATAGGAAATAGCAATAAGAATCATTACTCTTCAGGGCAACGATATCAGTAAACCTCCCAAAGTATTTTCTCCATTTATGAATCTGAAAAACAATATTCACAGGCCCGTATCTTCTTTTAAAAAGTTTTATTGTGCCCTTTTTGGTGGATTGGACCGCTGCCCTCGGAAATTCATGGTTGCACGCATTTAGCTATCCTCTTAATGTGTATTTGGAAATCCTGTTGATTAATGTATTCATATGACACAGAGAATATTGTCTTACGTTTGTAGATATGTACGGAAAAGCCTTTTTCTATTACAGAATAAACAAGATGCTGTTTTTCATACAATTCTACCCTTTATGACTGTCGCATAAATAGATTCTTATCAAGGATTCTTTTGTTAGCATCAAGTGTAATACATTGGTAAACTAGAAGAGTTTAACAGTCTTTCTGTGGATTATTATTGTTATAATCATCAGAAGTTTCAAAAAAATTATTTATTATTATTATAATTTCAATTTTTACAGACGATGGCCCATTCAGCTGAGCTGGTTTGCAAGAGGTCGTCTATTTACAAAGTAAAAGCTAATATCTTACAAAAAAGTACATATATTTTAAAAGTCTAAATTAAAAAGTGTATATAACTAGATATGTAAAACAACTATTTACAAATAAGACTTAAAAGATGCCAGAGATAGCGCACATTTAGCACATTTTGCGATTATCTTCGACAGCTAATGGGTTATCAACGTGATCTTTCTCGTCGTAGGTTCTAAGGTATCATTATGGTGGTAGCCCGCTGTGGGTATCTACTGAGCATCAGGCGAATCCAGAAGATATACCATACTGCTCTTGTGGTGCCAAAAGACTTTACGAATTCCAGGTAACGTAAGAGTTGTTTACACCAGACACTTGGACACTTCGTTTTGTTCCATAGCAAAGCAGTAGTGTCTTGAAAAGTTGCGTTTCTAGTAGTTTTAATCTATTTGGATGATACAGCAGAAACCCGCATTAAATAACCTGTTTTTATAAGAACCTTGAGGCTGAAATTTCATTGAATGAAGCCCCTAAATAAGAACCCCAGAGAGGCTGAAAGTGTGATTGGCTCTTTTATAATGGGTTTCAAATTGTGTAATTTAAAAATTCATGAGTAGAAATTTTCATAGGCAGTCTTTGCTTTTCAAGCTGCACGACATATGACAAAATTATTATACCAGCATTCTGACTCTACAATGTTGTCAAGAATTCTGAAAAATTCCTTGGCTGAAAACGATGTAATTGCGTGCAAAGTATGTGGTGTAGATAGGAACCTTGTTAAGACCCTACAGGCTGGAATTTTGAATACCAATCCACTAATTAAGAACCTATCCAGGCCGCGCAGGAAAAACCTAAGTTCTTTTACGCGGGTCTTTACTGTAGTTTATTGTAAAGAGCACGACCAATTAGAGTCTAGCCTGTAGCATTTGTACCAATAATTTTACTCATTTTGTGGTCTTTGTTTCGTTTAGGTTTTTAAGAGTTCTTGGATCTTGAAATAGGGCTGAAGTTTATAGGGAACATAACCTTAGCTTGTAGGAAAGTGACCGTAGAAAAAGATTTCTAGAGGGATATTTGGTTTGGCAGCAGATTAAATATTACACCTATTCAGCCATAAAGCTTTCCAGTTTTTTTGCTGCATGCTTTAGGCAGATGGTCGAAAAATACCTGATTTTCTGCCTTTAGTCACTTAATGTAAGTGTTGAATTCATCTTGATAATGATACAGAAAGACATAAAGCGGAAAGCGTTTGCATAACCTTTTCTCCTGAATTTCTTTTTGCTAGATATTGCCTCAGTTACTGAACTATCTCAACCTCGATTCCATAAATGGCAAGAGCATTGATTTTGGTACTCTAGCTATCTACACATGCGCAGACAATTGCCCTTCAAGTACGAAATATTCAGCAGAGTTCATTTGGAAACAGGACTTTTCTGATGTGAATGTAAAATTCCAATAACGTTGCTTATGTTAGTTCTTTTAGTTTATTCTCACTAGATTCAATGCCAGATACGTGATTAAATTATTTGATGTCCTACTCTTTGATTGCTTTTTATCTTCACACAACTCTAACATATATGAATTTCTAAGCATCAGCCCATTGATGTGCCTATTTAAGGGCGTGAGGGCGTGGCGCCCCAAAAATGCACGAAACTGCAAGAAAGTTGGTCATACTGCAGAGGTTTAGCATCCCAATGATCATAATGTTTTGCTTGACCTTTTTAGTCATGCACTTCGTCTAATGCTTGTAAAACGCCCTCAATATTTACGGAGTTTGTTTAGGAAAAATTCGCAAAGTGCTTCTTATGGACTACGCAATACATCAACAGATCTCATATTACCAAAAGAGGTACAGAAAACGGCAAGAAATCCTTTTCGTTTAGAGTTACGAGACTTTGTAACAGCCTTTCAGCCACCTACAATCAAGCAGCCTCCCTGAGCACTTTTAAACAACATGTTTTGTAAACAAATGATTTTACATTACTCTTCTAGTTCTTTTTTATTTTCATTTTCTTACTATTTTAAAAGTTGCAGTTTTGCTTTTAAAGGTAATTTTTGCACTTTGATTTTTAACTATTTTTTTTCTCTTCCCTTGAATTTTAGTAGTAGGGAGCTTGAGAACAAGCATTTTTTTGGTGAATGGCTCCCCTCCTTAAATAATTTTCAAAATGAAATGAAATGAAAAACGCCCCCCCTCCATTCCCTGAAAGTGTCTATGCCCATATCTGCATCAGCCAGCTGTTTACAGGCAACTGAAGTACTCTTTTCAAAGAACCCAATGTGAGCTGATAATTTTGTAATGTTATATCATAAACATTGGCACTGACAGCTATACGAAAAGATCTGTGCATGAACTAGGGGAATAGTGGAGGAGTAACTCGACATAACGCCACTAATCTTCCCAAAATGCTTGGTACTTACCGTCTTGCTACCTACTGAAGCAAATGTTGACGAGTTGCTTATAATTTTGTAGCGAAAGCAAATTTGTGAAACGCTGTGTTTGTTCTAAACTTTTCCGTTATGCTTCCGAAAGTTGTAGGAGTGCAACAATGGTAACAACCCCGGAATAGTGAAGCTGGCCTTACGTTATAAAGCTCCATAGACCTTGAGGCCATGAGGGTTTCCAGTTCCCTAGACCTTGATGACCAGGGAAATTCGGTCCCTTCCGCCCCCACTCTCAGCCACTCTGTATGGTATTTAAGCGGCTTGGGATTTTATCCCAAGATCCTGGGAATTTGTGAGGGCAATTGGGGTTTTTTCACATTTAATTTTCCCAAAAAGACCTTGGGATAAGTCTTGGGAGTTATTGAAAATTCTACAGATAATTTTTAGTTGGTTTCTTTAGTTCATTAATAAACCTTTCATGTTTTCACTGATGTTGCCTGTTTACAACTTTTCAAACAACCCAACTACAACATAAGTTCATGAAGCAAGTACGCAGGAATACCTTTTACTATGTAGAATTGACGTATCTTTATATTCAAAAAGGGTGTTGCTCTAAGATGAAAGTTGTGGCTCTAAAAATCTTCTCAGATGGCAGCGACCTTGATTCATTTGGTACTACAGCCCGGCAAGTTCATGTAATCACATATGATTAATAGAATTAATAGCAAATATTGATATGGATAAATAACGTCATTAAAGCAAATTGAACCTTGGAAATTTATTTTTGAAATTAATAGATATTGGGATTTTTTGAGCCTCGGTTTGGGAATTTATAGAATTTCAATCTGGCAACCGTGTTGTTATATCAGTCAGTTAGGGCGTGGTTTATCAAAGATAAAAGGGTGTATTATGCCCTTAAGTCCTTATTTATATGACGCATGATTCCAAAAGAAAAATTAGACGCTGAGAGAGGCATCTAGTATGCCAGGCCCATTAAAATTGCTCGACCAATCTACGAGCAGCCACAAAATGCCCTACAATATCCTCATTCTTTATCATTGGTGGGGTGCTACACCCCTATACCCCCAAAAGTCTCGCTCCTGATCAGAGGATCTCATACTGCCATTTTCTCTTCAATTAACCTAATGTTTTTTTTTTATCACTAAAATTTAAAAAGAAACGAAAAACAAAACTCAAATTTAATTTTGTTGAGATGGAGGCAAAAAACATAACGTTATCGAGTTGCCTCCACACCCAACATCACAAATATGCGAATATTTTAAATTGAAATAAAGTTTACGCAACACAAAGATAATACTGAAGCCAAATTTGCCATTGAGGTGATCTTGCAATGTGGCGAACGCGTCAGTGTCAGATTGATCCAACTCCGTCGTGCTGCCGAGCTAGTATCTTAAGTATCTTAACCTAACGTCTGAGAATAACTTGATGCATCATACCCTTAGACTTGTCAGAGAACTACTATGTATATGGTTTTTCGTGGCAGAATTAAAGGACACCGATGAAATCTTTTCATCGTTTCGTTTCTCGTTTCTTTGAGATAAATATTTGAGGGGTACAGTAGCTGTATATTTATAACATAAACTCCATGCCTTCTATCTTAGTACTAGCTTTTTATTGCTTGAAATATCTTACACTTGAACTTTAAAGCCATAGAATTTTGAAGCTATAGAAAGGTGATTCTGGTTCGATTTTGAAATGATCCGGGATCTTCCTTACTGGGTAAAGATTCCAGGGCCGAGGAGAGATTAGTGTTTGTGTTCATCTGATAAGATTGTTTAAAAATGGGGTAATTTGTAGCTAAATCAGTGCTTACAATGATGCTTCATAACTACAGTAATAGCCTGAGTATAACAACTAGGGTTTTAAGAACCTGCTAGCCAAAAATTCTCGTTTTAAGCTCTCTGTACACTCTCTATTTAGGCTAAAATGGTTAGCTAGGTGTTTATCAGTAGAGCTTCTATTTAGGAAACTCAACATTAGTTTTTCAATATATTGCAAAGTATCTGCAAATTTTGTACTCTACTACAGTACACATTATTTAGCAAAAAGCACGCACATAAAGACATAGGGCTGAAATCAGGCAGCAGATAAGAAACACAGGCAGGCTGAGCTTTAACAGCAAATTTGAACATACTGTTTTTGTAAACACCTTGGTAAGAAAGTTCTGCGAAATGTTGTAAAAATAGTATGCTGTAACTTCTCTGAAATTCCTATAGGCATCTCCATATGGTACAGAAAAAGAAATTGTACTGCATTGTTAGATGATATTTATGCTATATGTAGTATATTGAGGTGAAATTTGTGTGAAAATATAAGAACCTATTTTAAGAACCACTGCAGTCTAAATTTACTTTAAGTACCACTTACGTAAGAACCCATTTAGACTAAATTGAAAAATTCAAGTTCTTATACGCTGGCTGTTACTGAATAGATCGAGGGATAGATAGAGCAAAATGATCTGGAGACAGAAGTACGGAAATTCATGCTCGGCTACGATATTTGCCAATAATGTCCTTGAAGTTCTGTTGAGCTTGAGCCTCGCAGTATTCCTAAATTATTGGATTTCAGCGATTCTGAGCCAGAATATTCTTACGAAGTTTATTCTTATTACAGGAGTTTGCATTGGTAAAAGATTCAATACTGGAGTTTTTAGACCTAACAAAGTTCAATAGTGTATGTGTTTAAAATTCGATTTATCTGTGTACAGAATATTACATATGCTATGCTGGCTACCTGTAACAGTTTACTTTCTCTCATCTGCTAAGATTTGTCATTTTGTCAAGTAAACATGGCATATTTTCACTTTCTACTAACTTGCATGCACAAAACGTTGAAATTCAAAATTTTTTTGCCAAGGAAATCGTACGAAAATTTTGAAACTAGAATCGTGATAAAATTAAGACAGGCTCAGTACTGGAGCCAAACCAATTTTCTTTTAAGAAAACCGTGTGCTTGACTTGGATGTTGGAGTTGAGTACTGAACTCCAGTTAGTTGCTCAACTAACTTTCAAACATGTAGTTGATTCTTTTACTTCTCTGAGCCAGCTTACTTGTAAAATTTCTTCCCTCCCTTGTTTATGTCTGAAGAATACAACGTGTAGTTCAACCACATCATTTTAGATCCAAATTTTCAATGGGGAGTTACTTGAGTACCGTTATCCTTGAAGAACTTTTTGTGACAAAATTCGCAGCAAATGCAATAATTGACGTGATATTGTTAGTGTGATTTTACATTGCAAAGAATGCACGGTATCTGGAGATAAATGAAAATATTGACATGGTAGATACAATTAAAAATTTTCTACGAGACACGAGAAACGACTGTGGGTTGTTCTTTGTATGGCGTTTTATGACAAAATTTCTTCAGTCGCCACGATTCAGACAACCTAGAAAAAGTGCAATAACAGATTTTATGATTTACTTTTTGTATAAATGTATAAATACTATCGAGTTTTTGAATCGTTAATTAACATTGATAATTCTGAATCTATGATTTTTTTCCATGCATTCCTTTCAAAGATGTTTTTCAGGAAAATTTAATATAGCATCTATATTTTTAGTCTTGATACAATCGTTTATCCGTATTTAGAAACTGGAGTTGTTTTAAGGCAAAAGTTGACTCATAGGATGAGTTTGCCGAAAATTTAGCTGTTATGAACAGGCGATATATAGTTATATTCACAAAGCTGGCGGCCGTAAGCACACTAGCCATGTTAAAATATTTATAGCATTAGTCGAGGAAAGAAAGGACCAGTTAGACAGTATTACATTATTGACAGACACAAGTTTACACAAGTAGGCTGTAGAGTTTTTCACCGTCCGTATCAAGCCAATTAAGTAGAAAACAAATGTTAATCATGTGTCCAAAAAGATTACTTTAATCTTGTATTTTGGATGAGATATGGTCTACACCTAGTCTACACTCTGCGTCTTTTCTTTAGAGTGAGTTAACTAATCTTGTCGTCTTTTCATTACTTACAGCAATGTAAGCGGGTTTCTCTAGAATAGAGCATACTTTTATGACTGGATCCTCCAATCATTTCATTAAAATATTTTAGCAATGTGTGTTGATAAAGAAATTATTGATAATTTTCAAGTTTGGTCATATTCATTTTGTGGTGTATTAGAATGTATTACAATTTGAAATGGGTGATTAAGAAAGATTTTATGGATTGCTTGCCTCTGGCCTAATTTATCCCCTTCATCAACATTTGCGTAGAAAGGCAAGTTTTCTAGTAGAACGCAAACGAAGTACAAGTCATACTTAAAAATACGATCATCACTCCAGGTTTGCAAGTCTGTCTAGGTGTCTTCCATGTGCACGTTTTTTTATAAGAAAAAATGTTATAAGAAAATGAGGCTCAAATTATCAAAATCTTAAGAAAATCACGAAGCTCAATTTTCAAAATTTACTGTTTTTATTGGCCAAAATTCGATAGTTCGTCATTATTGCATTCAAAACGTTAAAGATGGAATTCAAATTCAAGTATACAATATTAATAACGAATGTGTAACCCATTTTAGCCAGTTTATTTCAGAAAAAGTTAAGAAAAATTTAAGAAAATCTCAGCCTCAATTTCGGGAAATGTTAAGAAAATTGAGGCTCAGGCAAAATGATGGTTTTCTTATAAAATAACCTGTATGGTACATTTTTCTTGTATGATAACAGTCTTACAACTTTCGAAAAAAACCTTGATTCTTAGGCATTCTGTACTACTGCAGATTTTGTTTCGCCTACCAGTAGAAATTGACTAATCATATTCAAGATTACGTAATAGTCATACGACCACTGCTTTTTTCGCATTGAGGCCACATGTCATGTTTAGCTAGCAAAATAAGAAATTAGGCCACTTTTAAGAATCAAATAATCATTGAAAGGAGAGTTTTTGGTTACCATTTCATGTGATCGAAGATTATCTTTGTTTACAATTCGTTCATTCATTACTGCTGCTCACAATGTTTCTGGTTATATTTCTGAAATCAGAAATCTAGCCTTATACTTGATTGGATTAATACAAACAGGAAATTCTCGGATATGAAATATAATTTTTCAATTACATTTTGGTTTCTGGATGTATCTTTTGTCTCTTCATGTTCATATAAATACTTATGTTATTTTCTCAATCTTAAAGGCATATTCAGGAATTAAAAACTTCAATCTAGAAGCTAGAAGTTTTGGAGATTCCTTACTCAATACAATACCTTAAAAATATATCGGCATGGCATGGCCTTTTCTCTTTGAGTGCATAACTAATTGTATATTCCAAGCTATAATAAACACATTACCCAATTACTGCTTTGCTCGTTACATACAAACTTCCCTTGAAAAACATGAGGGACTTTCCTAATCTACACTCTATTTTATAAGAATACCTAAATTTTTGTCGAACCTCAATATTCTTATATTTTTTGACTTTGAGCCTAGAATTATTCTTAAATTGCTCTGAAATACCGAAAGCTTCGCCTAAAAGTTTAAGGAATATACTCCAATCTTTGTTGATGTTTTACTATACCATAGCACTAAGCATTTAGTACCGATAATGCAAAGGTACGTGTGAAAGCCGTACTATAACTGGGTTGCAAAAAATTCTTATGTCTTGATGAAGCTTGAGCCTTGCATTATTCTTAGATATCAGCGATTTTCAGTCTCAATGTTCTCATAAACATTATTCCTATGTGAAAGAAGAGTGTATCAACTTTCTTCCTTAAGGGCTTGTTTCCATATAATCGTAAGCATGTTTCCATATAATCGGAAGGTGCCTGTGATGCATCGCCGATGGTTGGCAGCCAAAATTTTTAATGGAAACACTCTTGTCTCGACGTCGGCGGCGCATCGGGGACATCGTAACAGCATCGGGAAAGTAGAACCATGTTACGAGGCTTTCCCGGCATCGCCGATGGCTTTAAGTTATATGGATAAACTCATCTGCGATGCATCGGCGATGAGCTTTTGTTTTTGTATTCCACGTGACATGAATCATCCAATTTCAGATAACTTCAATCACAATACGTTTACGTAATGTTTACACACACTTCTCAAAATATCTTTCCTTGGTTACAAGCCCTTGGTTACCGATTTCCTTCTATATGGAAACACTCATCGGCGATGCATCGCAGGCACCTTCCGATTTTATGGAAACATGCTTACGATTATATGGAAACCAGCCTCAAGAAAAATGACTTCCTCGTTTTGTTCAGGATTCTATTTGCTACACCCAAATTCACAACAACTCGCTGGCGTTAATCACAATGGTAAATCCCTTTTGGAGCAATCAATGTTCTGAAAAACATTACGTTTCCGTTCATTTATGGCATTTTTGACTATATTAAAGGTATTCTACCACCTAGTATTAACTTTTTCACGGTTAATTTAGATCTTGACTTTTAAATTGTTTTAAATCTCCAGAAACACTCCAAAACAACCACCAACATTTCTTGATTTTCCGGAATCTGGTTAGTCAGCATGTTGTGCCTGTTTAGTTAGTTCATTGAAGCAGCGTGTTTATTCCAGGTTGTGACACAAGTATGAAGCTGCTCACAGAAGCCTTTACTAACGAAAACATTTTTGCAGAGAGCGAAATCTGTATATGGATAGCTATATTTTGTTGCGTATTCTCCCATACCGCCGGTCTCTCCGAGAACGTCCGGAAGACGATTCAACATTCAAATTCGGTTCATAGGCTTTTATTTATTAATGGCGTTTTGTCACAGTTAGCATGAAAATATGCAAGGTGCAGTTAGAAGCATTTATATGGATAAGTCATGTTCTTGGAAACTTTGTCACGTGTAGCACTCCTCCGCAATTTACAACACATATAGGTTGAAAAAGCATTGGTTGTACTTTTTCCCTTTGCATTGTTGACTGTCAGTAGGCTAAAGTCAAAAATTCAAGTCAAAGTCCTTTCCAGCGCCCAATGGCGCATAATTCGGCGCCTATCTCCGTTTCTATAGCCATAGGCCACGCGTCTGCGAATGCAGTGAGAGCTACAGCGGGGTCTGGTCCACTAGTAGCTCCGCGAGTTTAACTTTCCCACTCCATTCTCATATGTCGAGCGCCAGACCAGAAGACAGGGAGTACCATTTTAAAAGTCTTTGGTATGACTCGACCGGGGCTCGAACCCACGACCTACCGGTTGTGAGGAAGACGCGGCGCTACCACTGGGCCATCACACCGGTGTCAGTAGGCTAAGGGATTGGAAAATTTCAACCCTGGGCGGATGATAATTCTACATAATCAAAAAAATTCATACCGCATCGTGAAAATTGAGAAGTTTACATACCCCATTATGGCGTAAGAGCAGTGAAATGGTTTGATACCCTATCCCAATATAAACATACATTTGTACATTTACTGAGTATTTGATGTGTACAAACTGAGTGTACAACCAGTTACAACCTGTTCTGACTGTATGCAGTGTACTAAATCATAAATGCTGTTACTTTTCTCTTAGGTGATGATTACTGACTTTACATAGATTTTATCAAAGCAAACTTAATACCCCATAAAACTTTTCTTCAAAGTTTTGTACCCCCACCGAATGATAGTAAAAAGCTTTATACCCCTATCAAAAATCCTCCACCCCAGTACCCAGAATTTAAAATATGCACTCCCTAACATCATTTGGAAAAAGCAGATGCCACACTTTCCCAACTTACCTTTGAACCAAACAAAATAAGTAACGTTTCCAGTAACCATGTACATTACTGGGTGGTTTTCAGGTCATCTATACAGTTCATTGATTCTCCACAGAAGTCCAGGCAGAGGTCATGCATTCACAAAGACTTTTTTGTATTCAGGTTTTCAATAATTAGCCAGCTAACACCCTTTAATGGATTCTAGAAATCTCAATAATACGTTGCAGCTACAAAGTCCAATTTGATGAATGAAACTGGATCAAAATTAGCCAATTATGTCTAGTTAGCCTTCAATTCTAGTAAATTTAAATTCTATAGAAACTGATATCAATATGAAAGTTACAAATATGTGTCAATTCTATGGACTATATTCCATTAGGTTGAATAATCGGATAAGCTAATGAATAAAATGACTTTCAATGTAACACTATCTTTTCACTGAAGGCCATCATTGTTTTACGGAGAGGGTTTGGGAATTGGCCTACATTTACTGCTGTTTACAGTATTTTATATTTACACAGATTTACTGTTAGAGTAATTTTTACTTAGATACATCTTTCCTGTTTACTTATTTTCCATTGGCTTGTATCTGCACGAGACATTGAGTAATAACGTGTAGTTAGCTATAGTAAATGAGTATTCAAGTAGAGGACTTTAATGAGATAGAAGGCACAGAAGCGCAATAGTGAAGTGTCAGAATGGAATAAAGCATAGCAGCCAAACTCAGAGTGTTTTCATCGTCAAGGGTATAGTAAGCAGGGGGTGTAAGATCACCCAACTTTCATTAATGTGAATTCCAGAAAGAAGATACATAAATAAATATATACAAAACTTGATATCATATATAACTAATTACAAATATGACGATTGATAACGTAAACGTAGGTTAAGCATAAAACTTGAACGTGTATAGCAGTCGTAAAACGTGAAACGAACAGAACTGGTTTTGATATCTACAATGCTATATAAATGTCAGAACAATAAAATAGTCTCTAGGCTACTAGAGCCACTAGTTCCCAGACCTCAGTATTTGACAGTTCATCTCATCGGTAGATATAGACTCGATGACTTTCGTCGGTAGATGAATGTATGTTATACCATGGAATAGTCAAAGAGTGTTGAAAATGCCCTTTCCTGCATCAACATATCCCATAAAAAAAGGTTCTCTTTCTTAGAAAACGCTTCCTTGGATAAATTCGCACCTTTGTCGATAAATTCACAGCTTTATCAGTTTCTGTCGGTAAATTATTGCCTTACGCCCCCCCAGAAAAAGAGGTCACGTGACGCCACTATTCATCGTGAGATCTTCTTGGTCTTCCTAAAGGACCATTCACCCGTTATGTAACGCCTCTAAGGAGGAGGGAGGGTACCTGGACTTTTTACGCTATTGCTTAATTTATATAGAGCCGTATAGTAACGACTGTTACGAAAGGGGGAGGGGTCTCAAAAACGGTAGATTTTGCGCTACGTAACAGGTGAATGACTCCTAATGGAATCAGCGTTGGAATATAGACTACGATTTATACAACAGTATTTTGTTCTGCTTTTAGTGCTTTTGCTTCCCTAAAGGAGCACTGCAATCATTTCAATCACATGTAATGAATTATAACTATTTTCTCTGGTAGACGCTTTTTCTAAAGAGAAATCGGTAGGCCTTGGCTGGCCTTTTTGGCTAGGCTTCTTCTTGGGCTGAGTATTTTGAAATGGCAATCCTGCTGATGCAAGCGTGTTTGAAAGTATTTATATCCACCCCAGCACCCAAAATTGATGAAAGCTGCTGCACTTCACTGCAAATTCAAAACTTCCCTGAGAATGAGCGACTTTTTACAGGCTATAGCGTTTCCTTGCTGTTTTGGTTGGCATACGTATAGTAGACGGAGCTTTCTGGCATGTAATTCTCTCCTTAGCTTACTCCAAAAAACCTGTGAATAGATGATAACATTTTCAGCTTTTTTAGCATACAGGTGTTTGATGCAGCCTAAAGAAGTCTCTGTATATATATATATATATATATATATATATATATATATATATATATATATATATATATATATATATATACATACATACATATATATAAATACATACATATATATACATACATACATATATATTATGTCAGAGTTTACTTTATTGGAGCATTCCTCGATCTATGTATCTAGACTTTGTTTTTCTACCTATCTATCTTCCTTGTTAAGTTTTATTTATTTCAATTTAAGGATTTACGTGACAGAATGCGCCAAAGACCAATTCTAATTAGCCGAATCCCCATTCACCAAAAGATTTATTTCGACTTAATCTGTCTGATCTGTTTCATCAGCGTTTAAATTTGTGGTAGATGAAGTTTATCTAGCCTCTTTAGATAACCAGCGATCCTCGAGGAATTAAATATGTGAAGCAAATGCGCTTCATCTTGTAACTTCCCACCTACAGACAGTTAGCTCCTTGCATTTAAACCAATTGATTTTGGAAATAGTTCTAGGAAATAGAACTCTGTGATGTGCTTTGATTGATTATTGCATATTCAAGTAACCGTTCAAGTGACTGTTTGGTGGCCCTATTCAAACTTTCAATGTAGCAAAGGTGAAAATGGATCCAAAATTTTATGATTATGCTTAAGCCAGTTGATACTGCAGATTTGTGTGTTTCTACGGACAGATCAACTGAACTCATTACATTATTACTGTATCCCTTTAGTTAATTTTATATTTCCTTCGGCATTAGGTACACTACTGACAAACATCCCTCAAATGGAAATTGGTCGACATTGAAAGGTAGATTTCATTCGACCAGTTCACGAATATCCTCTTACACTTTGTGTTATTTTCTTCTAATACTTAATTCTAAGGACATGTGTACTATGTAAACGAACATTTGACGAATGAATTATTAAAGAAATACATCACTTAATACTATACAATACAAAACATTTCATGATCTGTTACATTTGTATCAAAGCAAAAGGATTGAGATATTAGGGAGGTTTAGATCCAGTACGAGTACGAGCACGAGTACGAGTTCACCCCCCGCGTAGCTTGACACTCGTACTTGTACTCGTACTGCAAATTCGTGTGTTTAGATATCTCCGCCTTCAACACGACCCCGGGATTTATTGAAATCAATAGATCTGCGTCTATATTCAAATTGTTTAGTGAATTGTAGGATACTATAGGACCCTATCGTACTCTGAAGATAAACACGAAGCTATTACTATAACCCTCGAAAGCCAGTGCCGCCTTTTACTAAACTTTCGCTATCGTGAATGAAGATGAATCGCTGTCTGAAATTCGCATGAACAAGAATGACATTCCGAGTCGTGAGGATGCTGTTGGATTATTCTTGAAATATTTGAATAACTTTAGCCCCTCGCTCAACTTTGGAATATACGTTCTGTGAAAGTCTTTCCATTTAGTCCCCATCCATGGCTAGGCCCTTTCCAGAAGCTTATTATGACCGAGTGGTTCCACGACAACAGCTCTTAAATAAGGCATTACATTGTGTTCCTTTTCTAAACAAGAGGTTGCCTTTGAACATCTGCTTTTTATCGAGGCAATTCCTTATGAATTGCATATTTATTTTTGCCAATATTATCAATTCCAAACTCGTTCTGTTCAGTACGAGATATGCTGAGAAACTCGTACTGAACGGCTGCTTAGAGTACGAGTTGTGACGGTGATTCCCTCTCAATATGCGTAGATCGGTTGCACAGTTGAAAACTCGTACTCGTACTGGATCTAAACCTCCCTATTGCTGCAATTGAACATACAATTCTATGCCGAAACCGAAGCAACGCGAAATGGCATATCATCACCATCATCATCATCATCATCATCATCACCATCATCGTCGTCATCATTCTCATCATCATCCTTGGTGATTGTTTCCCATTTTGCTCCCCGAAGGGGCCCTAGAACTAGCCCTGGGGTCAGCTTTTTCCCTTAATTTGTTTAAAAGAGGTGACTGAGTCTGCTACACTCAATTCACTCTGTTACCCAGAATTGCAGTGTGAGCCATTGAGCCTGCTTTTCACTGAAGGGGCCTAGTTGGACAGTACCGCAGGTCATCAGCATCTTCCCCAAATCTAAATCTCTGAGAAGTGAATCACCAACAATATGGGGACAGTTGTCCCTTAATGCCCGCTCACCACTATGAGAAGGTATTCAGCCTTGGGCTAGCCATCACAATGATGATGATCATCATCATTTTCATCAGCAGCAGCAACAGCAACAGCAGCAGCAGTACAGTCTGCACATTTTTATGTTTTCTAGGGCCAGATCAGTGGCGGCTCGTGCTATTGGGCAAAGGGGCAATGCCCCCCAGAGAAATCGAACCACACCCTTAATCTTATTTTCAGCAAAAAGTACCTTATTGGCATTGTTCATTGCTTCTACTCCAACTATGTACCCGCTATAAGTCCTTGTTATGGACACCTTTGTGTAGCACCTCTCTTCAGAGCTCATTATTGCTGACATACGATTGAGACCACTTGCAATGATGTAATCTATGGGCAAAGTTGGATCTGCCCTTGAAACAGCCTGGCAGGCATGCGCATCAACAAATTTCTTGCATGAGCCCTGTGTGAAGTATTATCTCTGATTGGCTGTTTCCGATAATTTTTGGGCAAGAAGCATTTTGCCCTCTCATTTTCAACAACAACCACGTTTAATTTCTCGGACGCAAGCGAGTGAGCATACCAGTTTTCTCGAAGCAGGCATTTGATTATAGCTACACTTTCTGGCAATGAATACAGTTAGGAATCTTCAAATCCGTCCCTTTAATCGCTTGTCTCTTGAGGAAAAGCTAGAAGTGAAACGGTTAGGCCCCGATAGACCAGATTTGTCTTCATCTATAACGTCAAAATCAACTCGTCGGTTTACATCAACATGGTACTCCAGGTATGATTGGTTGACAGGATGCAATGAATCTGGAAAAATTTACTGTTTCCCTTGCATGCTGTTTGGTGGGGCATTACGTGAAAAGGCATGGACTCAAGCCGGGGTGAGTGATTGGAAACATTTATCTGATAAGGTGAAGCGCCATGTTAAGTGTAGTAGCCATGTTGAAAATTGTTTAAAACTTGCATTTTTTGGTCAAAGCAATATAAAGGAACAACTAAGCCAAGCATATCGTGTTTCAATTCAAGAGCACAATATTGAAGTAAAAAAATCGTCATGTGCTTTCAAAAATAATGGACTGCATTAAGTTCTGTGGGGCTTTTGAGCTGGCATTAAGAGGTCATGATGAGACAGAAGATTCTGACAACCCTGATATATTCCGTGGATTGATAGACTTTACTGCAGCCTTGGATTCTGCTTTAAGCCAGCTTTTAGAATCAGCAACTGTATTTAAAGGTACATCAAAAACTATTCAAAATGAACTACTTGACATTATGTATGAAACAGCTAAAAATGAGATTAAAAAAGAGATAAATAAGGCCAAGTTTGTTGCAGTTATATCAGATGATACAACAGATGTTTCCAGCTATCAACAAAATGTTGTTGTCTTCAGACATATTGCTGATGGAAAGGTTGTGGAGATATTTTGGTCATTTGGAAAATTGCCCCAAGGTGATGCTGAGACAATATCAGCCCAAGTGCTTAGCTGCATTGGTGATGTACTCCCAAAAATTGAAGACAAGTACAAACTCATTTCCCAGAGCTATGATGGTGCACCAGTCATGAGTGGTAGTCAGAGAAGTGTTCAGAGCATTGTCAAGGATGCCTTCCTCAATGCGCACTATGTGCACTGCTATGCACATCAACTTAACCTTGTTCTCCATCAAGTTGCATCACAAATTCCAAATATCAGAATATTCTTTGCCAATCTAAATGGATTCTCAGATTTTTTCTATCGGTCTACCAAAAGGATTGCTTGCCTTGATGAATGTGCTGCTAAGAGGATTCCACGATCAGTGCAGACAAGATGGAACTTTCAGAGTAGAATTGTCTCCACAGTGTTTGAGCATAAAGCTAGTTTGATCAAATGCTTCGAAAAGATTACTCTCACTTGGAAGGGAGATGAAGTGTCAGTTTGCAAGGCGAGTGGACTACTTCGGTGGCTAAAGGACAAAGAGTTTTTATTGTTTCTAGAATTTTTCAGCCAACTGATACCACATGTTGACATTTTGTATGCACAGCTGCAAAAACGGCAAATATGTCCAACAAGAATCAAGGAGAACATACAAAATTTTATCCATGCCATCAATGACATTAGGGACAAGATTCCTGACTTTCTCAAAAACAACCAGTCAACTCCTTCTTCTGCAAGAAGTCCATGCCTAAGCAGTTCAGGTGAAGAAAATTTGAGGAATTTGAGGATTTTTAGTGAAGTATGTGACATCATTATCTCACACTGCTGCAGTAGATTTGCATTCAGTTAGCATCTTGTTGCTGCTACTCTTTTTGACAGCCAATCATTTGCAAAGTATGATCAGTGCTTCCCAACTGAAGTTGTGAGCAACTGCAGTAAAATCATTTCCTTTCCTTGATGGAATAAAGCTGCAATCAGAATTGAAAGTTATTTATTGCCGACAAGAGTTTCGCAGCTCCTGTGGATCAATGGCATTGCTGCAGTTGCTAATGGAGAGCAATCTTGCAGATACTTTCTCAGAAACTGTGGAGCTTTTGAAGGTATTGAACACTTTTCCAATGACTTCATGTGAAGCAGAAAGGTGCTTCTCAACCCTTAAAAGAATCAAGACATTTTTAAGAAACACCATGGCAGAGGAAAGGCTCAATGCTCTGGCAATGCTATCAATTGAAAAGAACCTGATAAGGGATTCTGTTGATTTCAACAGGAATGTGATTGATTCATTTGCTAATCTTAAGAATAGGAGAGCTAAATTCCTCTACAAGAAGTAATGTTGATGAGTATGAATCTTAAGTCTTGCTATGAACCTAGACAGCTTTTTGCTTTCACTTTTAATGGCAAATGGTATCATAAAAAGCTATGCTCTACTGCTTTCCTCCTTGATGCAGCTAGTAACAGAGTTTACACCATTCAATGTGTAAAAAAGCATGAGAAAAAATTGGTTAGTGTGCTAAATAACTTTATTGTGAATTTTGTGAATTGTAATGACAGCTACACTCAACCAACCTTTTAGGGGAGATCCCCTTTCACAGAACCTCTCTCCAAAATGCAGATACTTTGCAGTTTCTCCATCACTTCTGCATAAATATTCTATAAATACTAATTTTTTGTATGTTGTGTTGCAATATTTTGCTACTTTTATAACTGTTGATGTTGATGCAAGAGTAATTCTAATTGCAAACTTTAGATTGTCTTTCTTATACTCGTGCATAGCAAAGTGACTGCCCGGAAGTACCTAATGACCCTATGGAGAGCCTCGTTTTGATTCCACATACTTTTGTGCCCCTTCCGCCGGCAAAACATTGGGTCTCCGCTGATATAATCGGGAATAGAAGTCTATTTCCTTTAATGGATTTATGATAATGGATAATTTACATTTTGGGCGTTGGCCCAAAAATTGAACCGAACCACGCCCAAATTTTATCACTTGCCCCCCCCATCTGAGAAACTCACCAGCCGCCACTGGGTCAGATAAAGTGGATAGGCCAACTTTGACATTCAAATTTGAAGTAAGTATTGCACAACAGCCATTCAAAGTATGACCTTGACAAAAATCTTGTACGAAGGACTTGTGACGTAAGATAGGGTGTAGTTCTTCATTTTGCTCTTTATTGATATATTCCTCACATGAATCTGAGTCAATGCATTACTCATCATCAATTTCAGGGCTTTCCAGAGTGGAAATCAGAGAATACGGTATTGTTGGGCAATCATCTGAGATTGCAATGGCTCGCCTTAGGTCACACATGTATAATTTGTTGTTTTTGCAGGGCTGAAGTTTTTCTACTTCCGGTAGCAACCAAACCCCTATTTTTGCAGGAAGATGTTCGCAAATGAGCAAAAGGCCCAAGAGGGCATACTGTTGGAGCATAGTTGAACATCTTGAAGCAATGAAATATTTCACTTCACTGCGCCTTTAAGAGCGTTGATGTATAAGTCACTACCATTCTTGTTCAACGCATATTTTGCACATTTGTGACTCGCAGATAAGAACAATACGAAATCCAGGCTTAGTAGCTGATAATATCATTCCTTTTCACCTCATATCATTCACGTGTAGCCACTACATGAGTTGATGCAATTGTGGAATACATTAAAAATCCGCAAATAAGAACCTATGGTTTTGAAAAGGGCCTGCTCGTGTTCCTATGTGATGATGTAGTTCCAGTAATCAGGGTGCTGGTTCTTTTTAGAGGGTCCAATACAAGTCCTAGAAGTAAGGATGGATGACCATATAGCATTCAAATATTATGGCAGTATATACTTAACCACTCAAAGCTTTGTAGATCAAACTGCTTGCATAAACCTAACCATTTCAACTATGCATGTATTACTTTTAGAGGATCCATGAAACGGGTTGATTGGCAAAAGACTGAGTTCACTTCTCAGAGGATAAAAGATGAGCCATCTATAAAGACCCAGTTGGAATGCCAGGCTGAAAAGGCTCTGATAATTTGAAGTAAAAATATAAAATTTTAGGCAGTAGGCTCTTAGTAGATGAAGATTCTTATGTGCAGATTTTTATTGCATTAAAGATTAAAGTTCAGATGAAACACTTAACTTCTCGTATGGCTTACGCACAATAGCCCTCCTACCCATCAAAAAGTTAAAGCCATTCTTGCTGTCAAAATTAGGCGCCTTGAGAACTTCAAAGTATTTTTTAATATGAATCAGTGTCAAAGATGACTCATCTCATCGCTTCTTACAATATGAAATTCTCATTTGTTACTGTTTTTGGAAATTTTGATTTCAACTCTAGCAGCCCAGGAGTAAGTTAGTAAACAGTGGGGTTAATTTCCCTTGATTTTAAACATTTTCTTCTCTATTACTCTTCCTTTTGATGTTTCAAATAATTCGCTTAGTCTGTGGGTTTTGTTGTCATTTGATTGTCTTGAAGTACACGTATATAATTTTAAAAGAAAGTTATGTTAGTTTTATGATGCAACTTTCTTAACTTTTCATGATTCCAGTATCAAAACTTTCCTATCACTTTCTTAGCAAAATGTTTGTTAGTTCCAATATTTTGCTCATACACATTATAGGGAAGTGAAAATCTCAATGAACACTTGAAATTATGATGAATCTTAGTAAACAGCAAAAGTTAAAGTATTACAGGGGATGCCAGTAGCATATTGCAAACAGATAAATTGCATTTTAAACACTTCTAAGTTTCGCTAGGTCTCAAAAATTCAGAACTGAACTTTCTTAACTTTTTAAGCAGTCGAGTGCTACTTACTTATTAACCACATTCTTATAAATAAAACGTGTAGTGTCTTTTCTTCAAAGTAACGATTCAACAGAGCCTATGAACAATTGCTGCCTTCCTGGTCATTGCTTACCACCCAATATTGCTTCAAAATGAAGCCTCGAAATTCCACCGGTATTAAGCCTATAAACATAGGACTTTCGTGAACGTAGGGCCTTAAAATTAGCCAGCAAGCATGGCATTTGGTCAACTTTGCGTGCAAAAATTGATTGCGCTACCCGTTCAGTTAATGATTAATAATGGGTAAGACTCGTGACTTCAAATTGTACTTGAAATATCAACTTCATATCCTTGCTTCCAACAGCCTTGGGTGTTTAACCTCAATTTATTCTCAATAAGGGAAAATATTCGTTAACAAATTCTTTGTTTTCTAAAAAGTTGAAGTCTCTGCATGATTATTGCATTAGTTACTTAAGAAAAGGCTATTCTCAGAAACTGGTAAGAAAAATTATCTTAGTGATGATGATAAGTATGTGATGATGATATAAGCTATTACATAATTTTGTCCATAATCCTTTCATTAATTGTGAGTTTCCATTAGCGGCAACCTTTCGGTAATTGGTTGTGTGAAATCAACATGGCGGTGAGTAATTGAGATTACATTAGAAATTGAACGTCAAATAGCCAGTTTAATGAAGCTTGTTTACAAAAACGGAAAAGCAACAGACGGCCATGAAATTTTTAATGTAAGTGGAAATTAAAGAGGAATGCGCCGTGTCAACAGATTCATCTCTCAAATGAAACGGCTTCAAGTCATTGCCAAATCTGGAGCCATATTATTTATGCGTACTTTGTGCAGAAAATCGGCTTCGTTGTTTCCCCACGCAAAAGATTTTGCTTCTTTCTAACTTGACTGAGTTCCTCTGCTAACATTGATGATGATTGTAAGCTTTAAGCGGATTATAGATTCTACATATCGCACAAGCTAAGCTAGGTAGGGAATCTTGATATCTTCCAGCTCCAATGAATGTTGTTAAAGAGGATTATTAACAACTTTTTTAAGATACCACTTTCTGTAAGGAATTAGATTGCTTTTATGAAATTAGGATTTCACCAAAACTACTTTTAAATATAATCAGGAGAAACGTCTGTATTTTTGTTGCATTAAGGAGATTTATGTTGTTTTGACAAACCTATCAACATGAAAGACTAAGTACATGTACTAATAAACAAACTGTCATTTTAATCATATTTTGTACTATCTTCAGTACAAACATTTAATGATAGACTCTTCAAATATGCAACTATCGGCTTATTATTGTACTGCTCAATTTTTTGACCTGACAATTTAGTAAATAGAGAAAGAGAAGTCGGCTTGCAAAGACTCAGGATGTAGCTAGCTGCGTCTTCCAAGGTTGCTCCAACAATATTGGAAATTTCATCTCTCTTTTCTCATCTAATCTATGCAGCCCTTTGAGGTTTCGTTATCAATTCTTTGTGTATCTCATAATTGCTACAAAGTAAATCAGCTGCACGCAGACTAATCAATATCAATATCTTCATTGACCACCTGAACAAGGCTAGCGTCAAAACAAGTCGAGGGTTCATACGCAGCTTGCCTATTAAATTCATAATAGCAATTTTTAAAATGTCAGAGCATATTGTATACACAATTTTTTCTTTATAAAAGTAAAGTTTATAAGAATATTCAGGCTCGGAAATATATAATCCCTTGATTTTCAGATGTAGTTGCACCTATGATATTTAACAATAATTTAAGAATAATCTAAGAAATTGAAGAGCATTAAGACTAAGAAAAATTAAGTATTTTTATAAAAAAGTTGTGTAAATCTCCAAGAAAGCTTTCATCATTCTTTTACAAAATCAACTCTATTCCATACACGTATAAGTTATTAATTAAGAATTTAAAAACAAATTGGCACATGTAGTCACTTTGATGAAATGGTGAAAATGCTATCAAAGCCTTCATTATAAAATATGCCTCTGGCAATATTACTTTAAGCTATAATTCTGAAAATGATACAGACTGGCAGACAAGGTTTTTTGTGGCGTTTTCTTGTTATGTTTATTACGAAATTAATTATTAAATTTTCTACAGATGCTCTTCACAATTTATTACAGCTGTTCTTTGCAATCAAGTATTTTACTGCATTCTTTTGATATTTCAAATTCTCAAATTTTCCATTTGCTGATATGTTTATGGTAAAATTCCAATGCAACATCTCCGTACTGCAAATAGCGTCTCTTCTCATGCTGGTCCTGTTTCATCTTCACGTGTTGGTCTTGTTTCTTTCATCTTCAATGCATATTCTTGTACCAGGCGTGCCGTGGATGGGGCTCAGGAGGGATCATCCCTCTTCCTAAAATTCTGAATATTTCAGGGGGCTCAGCCCCCCTTTGAATAATTTATCATTTTCTTACCACTTTTTGCAATACCAGACATTACTACAAAAGGAGCACTCCCAGTGGTAACATGCTTTTCACAATATACCATGTATTAACTTCTTCTCATCCAAACAAATATTCCTGATCTCATTGAAGGTACAATCATCTTATGACTAGGTCAACTCTATTCAGGTCCGCAGACACTGGAAACAGGAAAAATTGCTCCTTAATAATTCACCGAGATTGTATATAAAGCTGTTTTAAGCTGTAAATTTTAGTCATTTCTCAATTGACTTCAAAATAATCTAGAACCTAAGAACATTACAGTACAGATATGTGGCATATAGAGGTCCTGATGTTTTTGTGAGACAAACTAAAACCCTTCATCAATTTTGTAGAAATAGTTCAGTCTGCAACTTGGTCAGACTCTAGGATTTGAAATTTTTGGATTCCCTTGCTGACTGCAGATGTAATGCAGGTATCGACCCTGTTGGGTGATAGGACACATTTCCCTTCTGAATGTATTCCATGTAGCCAATGCCAGATATCTGTGGTAGACAGTTCTTGATGTACTGGCATTAGACTAGATGTTTTGCTTCTTTGATCGGGGTACAGATTCTTCCTTTTTCGTACTAAATCTTCAAAATTCAATGAAACGAGATTGAGGGATCAGCTTCTCCTTCTAGGCACGATGATAAATGATAAAGACAACCTTTTCCGACACTTTAGAGGGGTTTTGACCTCAAAAAGCTTTCTGAGAGCAAGCCCCCAGACCCCTATTTTACAGTGGGGTGCTTATGAAAAGGACTTTCTAGCACATACTTGTTGAGCAATCTGTACATATATGTAAAAAGCAAAAGCTTGCAGCTTACAGCTGGACTCCTATGCCTGTGACCCCCCCCCCC
>WIPJ01067290.1:490053-524732 GCA_018155075.1 Cassiopea andromeda | reverse complement strand
AATCCGATTCAGCTATCTGTGGGCCTGAACTGTTTAATTGTAGATTTGTATACCACTGTTTTGAAACAGTAGTAGCTAGTAGCGTTGATATTCACATACAGCACGATCTGATATCTATGAAGAGGGTTTCGTGAATAACAATTGCATTAATAAAGGGTGTGAACAGCCCCCCTCTTAAGATTATAGGACGACACCAATGTCTTGTACCATGGTATAGTGCCATGAAGAAACACTTGCGCTTTCTGAAATATGCAATTATGTAATTCTTCTTAAAGACTCTCCAATTCACATTCGACAAAACGTCTTGAATAACGATATTCAAATGCTAATACGAAAGAGATATTTCGGCTTTTCTCGATACTTAGAGCCAACGGCGCGCAGTGGCAGATCCAGAGTTGGACTTTGGGAGGAGCATCTAATTTCTTCATTCTCTTTTTCAAGTGAGATGTTTCCTAATACTATTTTTTGCTAAAGGAATATTGCCGTTTAGGGGTGCCCATGGCTGTCCGGCCCCTAGAATCCGCCCCAAAAGGTATGCACTTCAGGAGGGTTGGAAGTTGAAGAACAATACTAGTCTTCTATTTAGCAAAATCGTCTTATAAAAGTACTCGGCAAAAACATCATCGATGAATTATAGAATTTTCAACAATTTCGTAGATTTTTCCTCATGTGCAGTAAAATCTAGCCATAAGTTTGTTGCACAGCTAGAAACGTCTTAGATTTTGTTCGAGAAAGGCTAGGGTCGTAGCTAAATCTAGCATAAGATTTAAAGAAGTTCAAGAAATACTGTTATGTTGATAATTCATTTTACTTAGAGACTCCGAAATTCAAGCTTTATGCAGTTACAATACCAATTGATGGTAGGGCAATGTGTTACTGACAGCTAATTTGCAAAATTTTGCATTCTAGCAATTTGTCTGTAAAAAGAAAATAATTTGTTTGAAAGTGCTGTAATCATATTTAGATTTTCGTCTATAGATACGGAAAGTCATGAACAAAACGACGAATTTCTGCAAGTGCAAACAAAGACTCCTCGTGCAAACAAAGTCGATGATTCACTTGTCGAAGAAGTATAACATGTCCTACTACTCGTAGAATGTTATCGATAGATCAATAAAATTTCATTTTCATTGGTTTTTCCTTATTTTTCAATATCTACGCACAGATAAATGTTTAAAGCATCTCTTTTTCCATGTTTATTTTATCAGGTACAGCGCGCAAATAGTTACTCGACACTAGGCTCTGTAGACAAGTGTCTATCTGATTTCTTCCTTTTCGTCGATGACTTTCTGAATCTATTGACAAAAATCTATCATGTGAGCCTAGCATTAAGTACCCAGAATAAATTTGTGAATTTAGTAAGGCACGATTCTCCAAAATGAGAAGAGAAAGAGATCGAAAATGTTGTTCATCCTGCCCACGGCTAGTGGAGTAGTGAAGTTTGACGTCATGAAAAGTCGAATGCTTGTATGAAGTCACAATATCCCAGCTCCATTGGGAATGTGTTATAGCATGTGCTTGGTATTTTGTGACGAAGGCAGTTGCCTTGGGAAATATCCTGGCAAGTAGGGATTACAGTAGTATCAACAGCAATATCATGGGAATAGAAATAAGAACTTTGCCATAAAGCATAAGTTTAGACGAAGAGTAGTAGTGTCACAAGGATGAGTGCCAAGTTCTCAAAAATGGATAAAAGTTTCGTGTTGTCTGAGCTCAACATTGATGTTATCCAGAAGAGGAGCACAAGCGCATAGAGTGCTCAGTGAGATGAGAACAACTCTCGCAGATGTTTTTGATTCTGTTTTCATCAAGAAATTTCTTTCCTCTTTCAATCAGTTCTTTGAAAGAATCAATTGAAAAGGGATCTTTAAGTGCAACAAAGTATATCATTGTACAGCAGTATCATCTGCCTTAGTAGTTGCTAAGCCAATTAGTTCCTTGTCGTTGTGATCTACAGTTGTGGCCAAAGTAATTTCATATCATCTCAGATCTTAGATAATGAAGCAGTTTTCGAAATTTTGTTCCACCTAGCCTTTGATAATAAATTTGTTTTGACTTTAGGACCTGTTGTTGATAGGTGTATGTCTATGTTGTGTGCCTCTATAAGCTGCACCTACACCATGAGAAAACGGGTGTACAAGAAGCTGCGCCCTTGTTTGGAAAGGGCAAATTCTATCGAAGACGTATTGCTCAGAAAAATTTTACCTAGATGTTCAAGTCCATATGGACAGTAGCAGATTGAAAGAATCAGACAAGCAAAAGATTGATGTCGAATGAATGGGTGATAATGACAGGGGATCTCATGCTTGAATCTCTTTTACAGATATAGTTAACTTTAATTTAAATCGTAGGGAACTCTGGCTTTATCATGTCCTAGGCACTTTGTGCCTAATCTTATATTATTGAAGCAGGATAGATACTTGCGAATCAAAGCTAAATATTGAACTCGTTGTTAAAGTCAGGAATTGATGGAATAGCGAAATATCTACACTACTATCGGAGAATTCTTTAACGAGACAGTAAAATTGATAGAAAAATTAAAATGTTTTAATCATGTTCCGTTCTCAATACTCCATCACTAAATTACTTCAAGCATCTTTCAAACGAATTACAGAGCATTTAGATTTTGAAAGATTATCAAAAGGTTGACACAATTGCCATAAAACAGCTGTTTGCGTTACATCTTTGAATGCTGCAGCTTTCATTGCTTGCCGGTCATGAAGTAAATTTATAGTTTATGCAAAACCTTATGTCTTGCACGAAAACATTGTTGTACATGCAGAAGCAGCAATCTATAAATCAACATTCAATTTATGTTTCTATATTTGGCCTCTGCTTTAAACTAAGGAAACATCTCTATTAACATGTTGTTTCTTTTTCCGCAATGTGTTGATTGCAAAATTGGGGAACAAGTCTTGAATACATTGCCTTATATCGAAACATGTCTGTGTCCAGTAAATTCTGATTTACACTATTATTATATTCTCTGTATATTAATTTCAATCAATTTTAGGTGTTTCTAAGAGCGCTGGTCTAATATTTCCTCTCCTGATTACATCTATCCTTACATCGTTGTATATATACAAGGATGTAAGAATAGACGTAAGGAAGTATGTTTCAACTATAGAGAAGAAAAGTTTCTGATGTATGCAGGTGTACAGTTACTAGCAATTAATGAAAGTGCAGTGGCTGAAATGCAAAGAAATATGAAGATACCACCAGCATGAGAACATAGTACAAGATTTCTGGTGGAAACAAAGAACAGCAGAGCTTATGACAATAAAAATTATACTAAAAAGACTGTAATCATTGCGTGAACAAGCACATATCAAATCCATCCATTAATAATTATTTCTGCACAGAAGGCTTAGTTTTGCTATCATATCCTCTTTCTTGGATATTGAGAATCAAAGAGCTGATCAGGCAAACGCTATATGGCTTGATATCAGTTCATCTCTGCTGTACATAGCTGTTTCTTGAACATGCGCTTCATTTAATACATCGAGTTTCAAATATAGGCTACAGAGGACTAGATTTAGTTTCATAGCGCATGAATTGCTAGGGGCGTTGTGGCTAGGCAGGAAGCTGTGAAATTTCTTGGTGAGTCTCTTTCAAATTGATAATAAACTCGTGTTTTGCTTCTCTTGCGTGCAGTTTTATCAGAAGCGCATCATCATCACGCTGTTGTTTTTTGTGTTTATTACTTCTTGTTTTCTCTCCTGATTTGCTGCTTTTCTGACTAGATTAATACAAAAAGATTTCCTACATTGAATGGATCCCTATGTTATCAAATTTACACAGCCCTATTCTTGGCATCACAACGCCCCTGTAAAATATATACATTTTCATTCGCTCGTACATTTTTGCAGAGCATTTTCATGATTTGCATATAAAGGGCTTTACAATGGCATCAGAACTGCGCTTAAGTCACATTTCAATGTTTCAATTAAAACTGAATTTAGACTGCTGCTATAAAGTGATGTATAGCAAATATTCTGCAAATTTAGGCAGCTCTTGGCTTTTTGGCATGGCTTTTCATTTTAATTCAATTTTAGGGGTAAGTGTTTAAGAGAAGTCAAGGGCACCTGTGCTGAGTGTGCCGATTATTTTAAAGTACTAGAATGCTCGTATTAGCCTTTAGTAGCCTTTATTCAAGTAGTAACTTTTAGTAACCTAGTAGCACCTCTTAGTAGCTTAGTTGTCACCTTTAGTAACCTAGTAGCAATCTTTAGTAACCTAGTAGTAACTTCAAGTAACCTAGTAGTCACCTATAGTAACCTAGCAGCAATCTGTAGTAACCCAGTAGTAACTTCAAATAACCTAGTAGTCATCTTTAGTAGCCTAGTAGTTACCTTCAGTAACCCAGTAGTAGCCTAGTAGTGCTTGTTGTATCCTTTAGTAACCTAGTTATTCAATGTAAATTTGCCGAGAAATTCCCGACTAGGTGGCACCTGGGAGTATTTTGTCTGCCTTTCCCACCCTTAAAGCAGTCATTGTTCCACTCTTTCAGTCTTAGTACCAATGCAAGATACTGTAGCTTCCCGCATATAGGAAATTGATTTCGCTGATTTTCAAAGAATACCGTCTTTTATAAGAAGTTGTTGAAGATGTCACAGAATGATTGTTTCTTATTGAAAGCTTTGTATATAATTAACCCTTCGAAAACATTGCAATTTATTAATGCTGTGTAAACATCTTTGCATTTTCACTGAATCAATCAGCCTACACAGTACTACTGAGCTGATCAATGGTATAACATCGTTTTTCTAATAGGAAAATTTAACTTGATTTGAAATTTATACCTCCTTTTACAAGAAGCACATCAGACTTAAAATTGAAAAGGATATTTCTTGTATATGGGACACTACAGTAATTTTATATTTGAAGATAACCCACTGGCAAAATTAATTCCTTGCGTTGCTAGCATAGCGTTTTTCCGTATTTGCAGAAATTTTATTGTATCGAAACTTTGCATAGGACCTATGCTCGAGCCATCTCAAAAGTAGTGATTTTTTAATTATATACAAACGTATCATTATATAGATTTATATGTATTCAGAAAAATAATTGGATGATATGTTCTTTTCAATAAAAGTGCAAGATTTATTTATTTGTTTTGACTAATCCTTTTGACTAATGCAAGATTTAACTTGCAAGACTTATCCATTTTTTTCACAAGATTTCAACAGCATTCTACTGAGTTCTTGCTACAAAGCAATTTATATCATTTTTTGCAAGTTAACCAGTAAGAAGTGCAAGTTAACTAGTTTTAGCACTTCTTGCAAGTCAACACTTTTTGCCATTTTTGTTTTGCTGTATTTGTTCCAAGGTTTTCATTGCTTATCAAAATAAGCATGAAATATATCTGATTTGAAAGAAATATGCTACGATTCTCAAAGGAATGGAGCAAAAACTTGCTCCCAAGTATGTTGGTTTGCTTTAGCAATCATAAAGACACTGTCAGTTAGGTCAATAATTAAGTATCCATGTTCTCCATCGTACAGAAAATTTTTACTAACAGTCAGACATTCTCCAGAAAAGCAGTGTCGAATTTTTCTTGCTACGTACTGCTTAACTTCTGTCACTCTAAGCATAAATTAAGCTGTTGTTGCTGTTTCTAAAGCTAAGATCAGTGTAAAGTTATTTTGGTTTCAAAACTAAACTCGTATGACAATAACTACTTCACACGATTATGCAAATTATACCTGGTCCAAAACGAGGAAGGCTTTGATTTTATTCGCACAGTGCTTCTATGGAGTATCCTTAGGCCCCATCGACATGGAAGAAGTTACAGAGCTTGTGATATTATCCTGTTCAGCAACTTTACTAATATGAAAACTTTATTTACTACCAACTAAGAACACTGAAAGTAGGGACCTTAAATCCTGCATTCAATGATGAAGTAAAGAGACAAATAAATTCACGATGGGTACTTATGAAAAACTACTCTACTTCCAACAAAGAAAAGCCAGTTTCTGGTGTACAATAAATTCAGTGATGATTGAAAACGATAGAGAAAGGAGCGTCTAGCAACTGACAATCATAAAATGCAGCACTTTCATTGTAAAAATTGGGAGTTCAGTCTTAACTGTTTATTTGTTTTTTTGTTTGTTTGTTTGTTTGGGTATGTTGGGTATTAACAAAATGCATGATGTTCAAAGTTGAAGCATTTTTGATGCTCATAAATGAAGTAACTCATACGAAAGCTGTTAGTCTCATTTGTAGGGCTAAGCATTAATTAAGAAGTACTTCCAGCTACTTGATCATTAAATAGATTTAATACATAATAAGCAGTTACAGCTTTACGTGAAGTATTTCTCCAATGCTTATCCATTTTGCTCAGAAATGCAATATCATTTACCACTCATGATGCAAAATACCAAATACTTTGAAAGGCAATGCCGATCATAAAATTGTAACAGTTATGGAGATGCAAGACATTTATTCATTAGGGCGAGTGGGAAGAAAGGTAATTGTGTCTTGTAAGAGCGTTGATGGAATAATGTTATGGCTAGGCCTAGAGCATGAATTGATTAACATGCTGTTGCAATGAGGGACGCCTACGCTGGGGGCAGAAAGGGCAGCTGCCCCCTGCCCTCTATAATGGGGGGCAAAATGGGCAAGAATTACCTTTCATACTGAGCTCTGTCCATCTCCCTTATCTTGTGAAGGGGCATTTTCCAGCGTTTTAGACAGTTTGGTTCAAGAAAAATTTTTTGGGGGCAAGCCCCAAGACCCAAAACTTAACATGATATAAGAATGAGATCAATGGACTTTTAGAAAAGAGTGTGAAGGCAAATATCTATCTCTGTGGAGGAGCATACATATACTACATAGGTGTGCTCTCAAACGAAGCCCTGCCCCCCTGTCCTAGGTGCACGCAAGCGTCCCTGGCTGCAATGTTGCAGCTCTGAATTCTTCACTGCTAGTTTCAACTAAATCAGATAGCTGTAAGGAGAATATAGCTTTCAATTCATTCATTCCAACTTGGTAAATAGACAGAAAATTACAGTTCACAATGCAATAAAATGCTCAAACCCCTTAGGCCAATTTCATGTGGTTTGAATAGAAATCTGCCTATGAGATTAACATTATTTTTATTAATTAGGCTGCCGCATCAGCTAATGAAACGCTTGGATGTCTGAAAGAGAAAGGACTTGCGAATTGCAAAACAAAATTCTCAGATATGGTAATCTCTCCTCTATATTTACTCCTTGATAAATTTGAATATTTCTGCTATCTTCACATGTGAAGTTAATTACACAATCGTGTATGTTGTCAACTCACTCTGGCAATGAGATAGTCGAGAAAACAAATAAGGTATATACGGGGCTGCCGAGAGGGGAGCAGAGGGGGTGCATTGCCCCAGGGCCACAAGCTCCAAGGGGCCTCATAACACCCAATGCTTCAAGGTCTGGGGGTCTCATAAAGTAAACCAGCAGTAATTTTCCGAAGCTAATTTCTAGACTCTGAAAATTTTCTGCTTGCTTCGCTCGCAGTGGGCTTCGTCTTCCTCTTTTCCCCGGGGCCTCATAATGCTCTCAGCGGCCCTGGCTGCAACAGAGACCATTGTTGAACGACAATTGTTGCCAAAAATGCAAGGTGCCCTCGGCAGAAGTAATCAGTTGCATCATCTATCGATCGACAAAGAGGCTAAACTATTATCTATTAGGCAAACGTCGCAGAAAATGTTTGAGTATGCTGAAACACAGATGTGACCACTGACCAGTGGGTGCGGTAAATCTAAGAGACATTGGTCAAGCGAGCTCTGACTCAGGTACGACCACTGACCTGTGAGAGTTGCAGATTTGAGAGACATCTGTCCTGCAACCACTGGCACAGGTGGGACCACTGATCAGTGGGTTCAGTAGATTTGAGAGACATCGGTAATGCGACAAGGGGGCTAAGCTAGAATAAACATGTGCAACATTGTCTATTTCTAAGTGTCGTGAGGAAATGTGGCCTAGGTTATTCAGACCTTAAGAGTCTCTATGATGTCTTTCTTTTATCCAGAAGCATGCTGTTTTGAGAGCTTTCAGACCATAGAAAGCTTTGTATTAGACAAACAGAATTCTATTAATCAATTGTTGCACACTATCTCATATCTAACGCCGTTAATTAACTCTTTCCTGATTTATGACTAAGTTCCTTGGGCGAAACAAAGGCTAATGGACTAATGCTTGTTATTGATCTTGTAGTTTATCAGAACGATTTTCTTCTTAGTTTTCATAGGCGAGGCATCACAGTTTCAGGGTAGTGTTCTTTTACTGCAAACCGATCTCCCTTTTATGTAGTGCATGAGGATCAGTTACCTAACAAATGCCCTTTGGGCATAGGCGCCGACTACATGGGGACTTGGGGCTCGAGCCACCTCTGGGAAGTCCTGTGGAGGAACTGAGTCCTCCCCTTTAAGACTTATAAGGAAGAGCTCCTTTTGGTTGTCCAATAATTGGCGTGATAGTGATACTGCATTGACACTTCTGTTATAGATCTATATATCGGTTCTGTTTATTTTGATAGCTTTTCCTTTTGTTATCCTCAGTAAAATATATTATATAATATATCATTAGACAGTGCATTAATGGCAGGAAAACATCTCAATGTCCTAATTTGAGCCTCCCTGAGAAAATCAAAAGCTGGCGCCTATACCTATGAGTGACGGGGGTATAGCAAAAGAACTTTATCGATAGGCTACAAAGTTTCCCATAATTACCTGCACGCAATAATTTTTACACGTCAAATACCTACTGACGGCTTCAAACAGAAGTTAAATGTATGATACCTCCAAGCCTTCTTCGGCACTCCCCTGCTAAGAAATCCATCAAAGATGTGCCATTCCCAACCTTCATAGCGCTTTATAGGTCCTTGGCTAGATTGTCTCGTAGCTAGGGTAGGCGATGGTAAACAAGTTGAGATGCTCTCTTTTTCTCTACAAATAATCTTAACTGCAATGGAAAACTCGAATTTTTCGCCCTATTAGCCAACAAAGCAGTTGTTATATCTTGGCAGACGATTGTACGGAAGGACGTATTCGCATAAGTATGAGTCCATTGTATGAATGAAACCCATGTGGCATTTTGTCACCAGCAATGAAGACTACATCAGAAACTACAAAGCTTTTTTGCACAATCTTCTATACATTGTTCAAACTACTAAAATTTATCCAATATAAATCTTGAATCTCATTTTAGCCAGAGGTCTTCTGTTTAAAAATTCCCATTCTTTTCACACCAGTATTTACATTGCTATGCTCAGATAGTTAAGCCACAGCTCGAGCAACCTACTTGTAACCCCCGAATTTGGGCCACTTGTAAACCAGCCAAAATATCCTTCTAAATTTAAGCCTCCCCGAATATAAGCCCCGGGGCTTGCATTTGGGATTCTGTGTGTATAGTTAGGATAATGAATGAACATAGACAGAGCATATATAGAGCTTCTGTATTTACTTAAAGCCCACCAGAAAATGCTTACGAATCTCTATAAGCCCAGGAGCTATATTGGAGATTTAAGGTATATTATGCTGCATTGATCAGTGGCATTTTAAATGCTATGAAATTTTTTAACTATCTTCTAAGATCGGAAATATTGACAATTACAGACTTCCAAGTCAAACAAATCAAACTAGTATTAATATACAGGATGATAAAATACTTCCAATTTTAAAGCATTTAATTTTTCTCCAGCAACTAGCACTACATTGCATTAATTTCTAAAAGAGATCATCAGACTGAAATGTGCCTCAAAGCTCAATTGGTTGTCTGTAATAGGCAGCCTCTAGATTAGATTTTGCTTCTAAACTGCGTGTTCGTTTCAGTACCATAAGAACGTACCATATATTTAGTGACTTGTACGGCCCATTTTAGAATCTTAGGAAAAGCAAAGAACCAGGTAGACATAAAATAGGAGTGTCAATATCTGTGAGAAGGACATGCCCTAGTGCCAGGTTATTCTGTCCAAAACATACCCACCCTTTAAATATTTGGTAAAGCTTAGATCTACTGTTTAATGCATATTATCAATGCAACATAGTTAGCGCCACTAGCGTTCAGTAAGATAGGTTCATCGTTACCCAACATTGTACAATTTTGGTCAAAGACTATAAAGCACGTCAAGTATTTTTAATGGTACATTTTGACATACCTCTAATGTAGACCACGAGCTAGCAAGAGAGCTGGTGAAAAATTACTGCCTCGTGAAATGCATCCCTTCATACTCCTTCCGCCCCAAGCAACTAATCGCACTGCTCAAGTGCTCTTAAGAACGTTATGCAAAATGTACATACTTTATCAGTCCCCGCTGTACAAGTTGAGTAATAAAGTTGCCTTGAAGGCAAAGTCTCTTGATATGACTGCATATCACTTGTATAGCTATTGACCAGCAATGCGTTCAAATGCCATATATAGCTAGTAGCTAAGCGTAAGGTCTCTATTTTTGACAATTTTCGATTTACAGGCTCGGTTGGAATAAGATTTCTCAACAATACGAAACCATCATTAACGCTATGTGTCCTCGTTCTCTCTCGTGCATTTGCGTGTCTCCTTTGCTTTACCACCGGTACACACTGTGTCTCAGCACGTGTCTCCCGTCTCCTCTTTGATACTCTTTTGCTGACAGGATCAACTTCTTCCCTACGATTCTCATCATCAGTACAGTCTTCATCTTCTGGTGATGAATATTGAATCTCCCTTTGAGAGATCGTTTGTTGTCTTTCTTTCTCTCGAAAAGTTGAATCGTTGCATTTTCTTATTCTAAATTCATTTTGACTTCGAAAATGTTGTAGTTTTTGAGGATGATCACATTCTGTTGGAGATCCCTGCTCTCTTTTTATGTGAATTGGCACAGGTGGTGGTAATGGAATCTTCCTTGAGCTGTGCCAATATGGCCACTTTGGGACATTTTCAATAACTTTATCGAGCGAGTAAAATCCATAGTTGCTTCGCTTAATGTCGCTACTGTACGGCATCATTGGAAATCCCTGCTCTAAATGTCCCGAGTATCTGTTCGTAGCTAAAACTGGATGAGACGCCATCTTCTATTGATCTTAGCTCAGTCGTATGGTCTATGTCACAATGGTCATTAGTTTGAACAAGTACAGTCCGTGCTTGCATTGGAAACTGGATGATTTATGAGCGCAAATCATATGTCGTTTATTTCAAAGGACCTAATCCTTTTAAACGTCAATCAAAACACTTATCAGCTTGGAGCTTGGAACAATAGGGCAGGTTTGATCGATTGTGGAAGTCTTTGACAGATTTTGACGTATCAACGTGTGTGTAACAACATGTGACCACATAAAAGATACTGAAATTTACACTTTCAAGAAGCTCATTTCTGCCACCACCTGTAGAGTAATTTTAATAGCCTGGCTGCTTTCACATGCACGTTTTTCATAAGAAAACAAACATTCTGTCTACTCTCTGGAATATTGTATCAAATCCAGCCTCAGATGTTTCAAATGTTTCCAAAATTCTTTCATCTTCTAATACACATTGTCTATTTTATAAGAAAGTTTGTTTTGGCCTAGTACTGAAATCTTCTTAACTTTTTCAAGACTCCAGTATCAAAACTTTCTCAACACTTCCTAAGGAAAAGTTTTTGAGTTCCGATGCTTTAGACAAGTACCTTTGAGCAAAGTGAAAGTCTCCGTGTACACCTGAAATCATGCTAAATTTTAGTAAATAGTAAGTTTAACCGTTAGAGGAAGTCAATATAACATACATAGCATTTTGTACACAGATAACTTCCAATGCAAACAATTTTACACTTTAAACTCTCAAAAATTTTTAACATCCTTAACTTTTTGAGCAGTTGAGTACTATTTCTTATAAGCATTGTCTTATAAATAAAAAACGCGGAACACATTATGCCAGAATGATACAAGACGTAGAATGCTTAACTTTTGAAATAAGCAATGAATATAGTTTCTATGTTGCTTTTGCTTGACTAGAAATTTTCTTGCAAACTAAAATATCTTAGGAAAAGTAGGAAAAATTAAGTCATCAATAATAAGCAGAAGACCATGGAATAATATTTTCTTATATCATTTATAGGCATATCACTTACAAAAAAATTTGTAATTTGTTGGTAAGATTGTAGGAAATACAACGCATTAATGATAAGCAGCAGACTATTGAATAACTTTTTCTTGTATCTTTACATCTTTAAAAGCTACACAATTCGATTACACATCTCTGTGATATGATCAATTAATTGCGTGAAATTTATCTGAAATATCAGCTTTGTTCTTGATTTTAAAATCTTAAATTGTGCTATCACAAGTCGTCTTCAAAAGCGTCAAAGTCTTTGGTATGACTAGGCCGGGGCTCGAACCTACGACCTACCGATTGTGAGGCAGACGTTCTACCACTGGGCTATCACTCCAGTAAAAGTCGTCTTAACCTAAAGCAATTGCATGCTTTAAGTCCACAAGATACTTTGTATTCAGCACTGTTGCTATTAAACTAGCCTCAGTCACTAGCGCTAAGCTATACCAGAATAATATTGAAGTATGCAAGGATATCTCAATTCCTGTTTCTTTAGTCACCCAGCTTTATTTAGTTTGTGGTGTCAGGTGTACACAGTGTTTCATTGATTGCACAAACATTTCCTGAGAAAAAAATTTAAGATATATCAGATTATTGAACATGCTATATCAACTCTCTCTCCATCAACTGATGTAACGGTTGATACTTGTGTACATCATGTTTGTTTGAAATTTTACTGCTTGTCATTTTTAAGCCTAATTCAAGCGAGTGATCCACTGCGAGGCTACTGAAGTATCATTCATGATGGCACCTACATTTGAGCACATGTAGTCCAGGTATTTAGTAGCTGCAAGCATTCGATACATCAATCTTTATGATTATGCATTTCGATAGCATGGGTGGAAGAGGAGTCAAGGACATTTTTTCGTTTCAGTAGCATCACAAAGCGCGGGAGGCAGGGGGCAGGGGGCAGGGGGCTGCAGTCCCCCAATTTGGGTAGACATTCGTTTCACTCGGGCAGATTTTCTGAATGAGCAATAGGTAATTTGGGCAAATTTTCTGCCTGTCTCCAGCTCTATGCGATATTTCGGGCAGAAAACTTACAGCCCTCCTAAATTTGACGTCCTCCTACGCCCATGGTAGCATCATCTCTGTTTTAGGACATAATCAGTCAGCTATTACATGAATTTGTCTGCTTCAGAGGGTTAGAACAACTGAATTTGCAATAAATTTTTTGCGTTCTATTGGCATTTCTGAAGTGATGAGAAAATTATTACTGCACCAAATATTTTATTTTTACAATTTAAAAAGGCAAGAAAATGCCCAGATAAAAATATTTTGAAAGAGCACTCGCTTGCCTTACCAAGAATGTGATGATGAGTTGCGGTCAGTAAGAATGGATATGAGTTCTGACGATCTTGAGAACACATATTAATTTGAAATGGTATGGGAAGTAGTAGGGTATGGTAGGTGACGTAATAGGGTATGGTAGGTGACGTAATATGGTATGGTAGGTGACGTAATAGGGTATGGTAGGTGACGTAATAGGGTATGAGGGTATGGTAGGTGACGTAATAAGGTATTGTAGGTGACGTAATAGGGTATTGTAGGTGACGCAATAGGGTATGGTAGGTACTATATTCTATTAAACGAATTAGAATTCTGAACGCAAAAGTTGATGTCTGGCGAAAGTCCCAGTTTCTTGGTGGAGTGAAGAGTTTGGTTTGAATTTTGATGCTGATATTTCTCAAAAATTCCATTTTACTTCATTACCTACGATATGTTCTACTTAAAGGTATTACTTTGATTAAATTCTCGAGCTTCCATTCACAAGGCCTGCTTAGGAAATAACGCTAGTTCTATCAATGAAGGATGATTTTGTTTTAAATTGTTTATTGCTATGGCTTCATGAAGTCCATTGGCAACTCTAAAATCAGGCAACGTCCACAATAACCCGTTTTCATATGAAAACGCATACATTTAGATGCATCTAAAAGTATCTAAATGCATCTAAATTGCAAAAAAACATCCAATTGTATGCGTTTTCATACGAAAACACACTACCGTGGACGCTACCTAAGAATCAAAATTCTTTGGTATTTCGTTCCCATCTCTTCTTGCTTTGTCACTGGATTACGAAACCATGATAAGGACGCTGCCCAGTCTTCGCTCTTTTCATAGCAAAACAACATTAATCCGCATCACTGAAATGAAAAGAGAAAGGAGTTATTAACGTAAATTGATGGCCTACTTAGACTAATACGATAGTAGTCTTGGCTTCAATCCACAACTAGCGTGTATCAAATTGAACTTTACAAACCTGATCCGTGAAAATCCATAGTTAACTTAATTTGAGTCTCTTGACAATGAGACAAGAACTAATGCTAACTTTTTGTAAATTGCTGACAAAATGATAAAGTCCTCGGAAAAAAACCTTTGCTTTATTCTGATATGTTTCATATTGAAGCAGAATGAGAAATTTCGTAAAAGATGGAAGTGCAACCTAGTATGAAAGCTTAAGACTGAATGAGTGAGAAATAATACAAAATTATGAAAGCAATTGGCTTTTAAGACTCTTTTAGGGGATGCTCTTGCTTAGATATGAAATTTTCAACTAAAACTACTGTATGGGGTCAGTCAATTGGTAGGTGCACACCAAATGGCAAAAGTTTTACCCCTTCCCTTATTGTGTGTACATGTACACTCGCTATGGCCTCCCCCATTGCCCAAGCACTCTTACCCAGTCAATAATTCCATAGAGAAAAGACTGCAAAACATTTGAGAGACAGGAAAATATGCATAGCAAATGTTTTATAAACCAAAAATGATATTCGTCGTCAAAGGCAACAAAGTATGATAAAGTACCTTCCATATGAAGTACCTTCTTTGCAACCCGTTCAACATTGATCTAGCAGAGAACCCATTTGCCAAAATTACATAAAGCAGGATTTTGAAGTTTCACTCATTGGTGGGGCCATGGAGGGAGGACCATATCTTCTAGTCCCCTCCAAAACCCATATTCTTATGCATCTGAATTCAATGAGAAAATGTGGGGATGGGTGGAGGACCTTTTGCATAATGTAATTCTTCTTTACTTCATGCTTCATATTCTTCACGTCTCTTATTGCTCACCGTTCTGCAGAAAGAGCACGATAGCCACATCACTACAGTGATATTAGTGTGGCAATCAAGTAGACGTGTCACTTATAGGGCGTAGCTTTCAAACTCCCCTCCCCCAGTTTGTGATGGCCGATCCAGCCATTAGTTTCACTGGTTCTGTTGCTCTATAATCATTGAGCTATCCAATAAACCTAATACCAATCAATATAATGCCCAATTAACCTGATATAGAAAGAGCCATGCAAAATAATCCAGTATCATTCTTACAGAATGCCAAAGGGCAAAATCCATCGAATTGTTTTAAAGCAGCTGGTACGCCAAACCAGCATTTAGACAACGAGTAACACAGAGTTGAAAAAAAACCAGTTACCCAATGGACCTATTCTACTGAAAGAAACCTAGTGATTTCGAAGTTAAGCAAATCTTTGCCAGTCACTTTCTCTATCTTGACAATATCGGGTACAGTAGCAGCCCGCATAAAAGAACTTTGAGGCTAAAATTTCTTTGCCTGAGCTGCATAAGCTTAAGGAGTTCGTACTTGTAAGAACTCCAAAGAAACAGAAATGGAGATGGCTCTTTTGGAATGGATTTCATGCTGTTGATTTAAAGTTCATGAGTAGAAATTTCATAAGTTGTCTGCGTTTTTCAACTTGCACAACATATGACAAGATTATTATACCAGAATTCTGACTTTAAAGTGTTCTCAAGAATCATCAAGAATTAACTGGCTGAAAATAGTGTATATGGATGCAGAGCATGTGCTGTGTATAAGAACCTTGTTAAGAACCTTACAGGCTGGAATTAAGAGTATTAATCCACAAATTAAGAACCTATCTAGGCTACTCGGGAAAAACCTAGTTTCTTCTATGTGGGCTTCTACTGTACCCCTTTGTCGAGCCAGTCATATAAATGAACTGTTGATTTTTCAAAGCCATCAATACTAATTCCTCCAATGTTATGGCGGTCAAAACCACTAACTTTCTCAACATTAAGGTGATCAAAGAAAGTAATAGAATCCGTCGCCATATTATTCCAGCATTAATCAATTTCTCCACCTCTCAGCAAATTAGTCAATAGAATGCTCAGTAACCTTATCAATTATTGCACATTTCATGCAAAATATACTTCATTTTATTTCCAAGGATTAACTCTGTGCTCATTATATAAGAAAATGAGATTTCAGAATAGTCTTCGATTTTAATGATGCACAAATTCTCATAAGTATTTTGAACGGTTCAAAACGTGACCCAGTCAAACGCAAAATAAAACTTTGACCAACTTTGCGTCTTCATTTTCCCAAATTTGATAAGAACTTCTTATCCTTACTGCAGCGTGGTCTTTTCGTAGGGTGATTGAGCATGAAGAATTTATTCTCGAGAGCTAGCAAAAAAGAACACAAATAAATTCCAAGACGTATGACTTATTTTTAGAACTTTATTCTCACTCTAAAGCACTAGCCGTACTCTCTCTTTTTATAAGATTACCTAATTCTCTGTTGATCCGCATTATTCTTAAACTTTTTAGGTTCTGAGCCTTAGATTATTCTTAAATCATTCTTAAATACCATAGGTGTAACTTCGCCTGAAAATCGAACAAAGATATTCAAGTCTTTGCTGATGATAAATATCGTGTCGATAGTGCGAAAGCTTCATCTGAAGGCAGTGTTGTTACTTGGATACACAGAGAATTTACGTCTTCATGAAGGTTGAGCCTTGTATTATTCTGAAATTATTCTTAAATTTCAGCGATGCTGAGCCTCGATATTCTTATAAACTTTATTCTTATAAACAGAGTGTAGAAGTATAAAATGTATTTTCCTATTTGAAGAATTCCAAAGCTACTGTGTGTCATGCGTTGGTGATGCACAACAGGTCCAAAGCTTCTGCTTGGTGTAAAGCTAGAAGCCTTATCATGCAAAAGTGTGCAATTGTATTCTATGGGTGTGATCAGTTAGGCCAAAACTGTGCTAAAAAGGACTGAAGTAAAACTAGCCATTGGATGGTCATATACTGATAAAAAGTAGTGCTCATCATTGTTTTGATAGGGAGTGTTCAGCCATTAGTGCTAAAAATTTCAAGCTTCATTCATTTTCATTATTCCTAGGTATTCACACATTTCCTAGAAGCTTTGCTCTCTATATTTTCTTTTCATTTGTTGCATGTTAATCAATCTCAATTGAAGCTTTAATGCAAACGCTGGAATCTTGTCTTGCTTGCAAAATGTTTTTAACGAACTTGATTCTCCTTTCTTAAGGTTGAGGTTATGGAATCTCGGGTTAAACCGGCAGCAGACAAGAGAGGTGTCAAACAATGAAGTAAGAGAGGAATCCTTCTAATTAACCATCACTATGCGGTGTAAATTATATTGTCTTAGCGGATACCTTATTAAGATTACACCAGAAATCAATGCCCAAATTTGATTCATCGCAAACATGATCCATATCTTTTGAAATGCCCTCTTTGTCGGCATTCTTTCATTGCAGGCTAAATCCATTTTGTGAATCCTTCATCAACGCCTTGGTATCTTCTTTGATCTAAAAACTCTACCTAAATCACAAATTTGACAGAGTACACTTTGTTATGATAATCAGGATAAAGACGAGGCTCGGATAATGCTAGGATTAGTTGAAGCGATTAATGGCGAGATTTTGCGACTAGATCAATGGACGATGGTCATTAACTCAGCCTAAGAAGCGAAGCCTTCATCATAGTAATTGAATAATGCTCCTTTTCAGCTGTCTTCCAAAGCAATCGGATCTGTTCACATTTTTTCACTCCTTGAAATAACAAACATCAAAAATTGGCTAGACTGTCGTTATTTTTGTCAAACATAGCAAGCAAAACCATCCCACATCAGAATCAAGTTGTCTAGTGATAGTACACAGGCTATAACCAGAACATTTGATGACGTATTGCTTGCATTAAATTAGGCCTAGCATTGCATTTATCAAGGCAGGGAAAGATATGCCCAGCCCGAGGATCAAATCCGTCCTTCAAGCAAGTTCTAAGTGTACAGACCGCTTCAGCTTGGTCTTTACGATCAAATACTAGGTGTCAATGGGAGTGATGGAAGACCAGTTCGATGGTTTTATTTGTCTTCTAAACTTCCTGTTCTTGCTAAGTGTATTCTTTGCTTCTTTGAAACGCCTCTTCTTCAAGCTTCCACTAGCATTCTATCGATTCTCTCGCTGACGTTATCCTGAAGCGTTCTTTAAACTACTATTGTCATACCTCTATGCTTTTATCCTTCAAAATCTTATACTTAATTGCCACTCTTGTTTCTTCATTCCTGACCTAGCCATTCTTTTCTCGGCAGTCTATCTTCATTCCAGCAACTGCATCTCATTAGCTTCATTTTTTCCCATGCATGGAAGTTAGTCTAAGTAGTGTATTGTCCTTTCTTCCTTCGAGCCATCTTTAGGCCAAATTTTTTCAAATACACACCTTTGTTATAAGAATACCTAGCTATTTTTAGAGCTCAATAATCTTAAACTTTTCTGGTTTTGAGCTTAAGATTATTCTCAGATTATTCTCAAGTGTCAAAGGTGTAGTTTGGACTAGAAATGAAAGGAATATATTCAAATTTTTTGATGCCATAACTAATCATAAAGTAAATCAAAAGTGGACCAGAAGTAATAAATACTGCAATGACTTTTCAAACGTTAATGTAAAGACCATTACAGCTCAAAGACACAAAAATTGTGCCTCTTGATGAAACTTAAGCTTTGCATTATCTTATAATATTTTTTGATATTTCAGCGATTCTGATTCCATTACTTTCTTATAAACAAGTGTGTAGCAGCGAAACGTAATTTTCTAGCGGTATTTAAAAAAAAGTTAGCAAGCTCACTTGCCACATAAAGAGTGCCAAATGACCTTTGCTCTCACAATTTGAGACGAATGTCCAGATTATTACAGTTTTAGGTGCACAAATGTTCCATCGCTTTGCAATGCTTTATCTCGAGAAAAAGTATCGTATGAATGCATGTTGTAGCGAATTAGTATAAAGTCTTGTGAAACATTAAAATTTAAGTGTAAATGGAAGTTTTTTCGGCCCAATGCTACAACTTTCTTCAATTTATAACGATTCCTGAATCAAAACTTCTTCAAAAATCCAAACTTTCTTAGCAAATGTTTTTTACTTCCGATGTGTTGCGCATGCGCATGGATGGGAAGCGAAAAAATTCCTTGTACACCTGAAATGATGAGCCTTAGTTAATAACAGAAATTAAACTGTTAGAGGGCAGCCACCGTAACATATAGAGCATTTTGTACTCACATACAATTATAGACTTAATTAGGTCCAAAGAATCCAGTACTGGACTTTCTTAACGTTTTGAGCAGCTGAGTAGTACTTTGTTATGAACCACTATTTTATTAAGAAAAGTACACCCAAAAATATGATTGGATGACAAGGAGTGAAATTGTAACGCACCAATCCTTAATTGAAGTTAATTTATTAGCATACAATTAAGACAAAGAAAGGAAGAACAAAAGCAAGGAATCATAAGTAGTAATAAATGACTTAATCAGGTGATTTCACTAGCATTTTAGCTTTATGTAACTAATTGAGCCGTCGACCTACTGCTGTTTCAAGGATTTAATGACTGACGAATAAAGGCTTACAATCGCACTATTCCTGGATAAGGTGTCAAGTCGTATTCATTATCTTGTAGCTATTGTTTTCTGTGCAATACTTGCAATTTGAAATAACTGTCATAACGTCAAAGACAATAGCTTTGGTATGCTAATTACTACTTTTGTTTCTGGCTGCTTTGTTTGTAGCTTACCATGTTTTGACAATGCAGTAAAATAGCATTGTCAACTGCTTGTTGAATTTCGCTGCTTAAATCTAAGCAAGCACTTGCCATCCATTGCGGATAAACTATATATCTTGCAACAAAAGAACGATATAGATCCAGAACAATCTAATTTCAATTTCCGGCTTTGAAACCATAATGACCATCATCTTCCTATTCTTTTACATCGTATGCAAGCACGACATTTGCTTTGGGTCGATCTTCGCTTGTTTACGTACGGCCTTCTTTGCACAAGCTAAAATAACGGTCAGGCAATGTTTGCATTACTGATCATGCTATCTGCCCACAACTGTTCTGCCTTTTTAAACTATTCCATCAAGCTTTTTTCTTATTCCATTCAATGAATAGAGATCTGATTCCATCGAAATTTAAACATTTTGTCAATGAATAGAGATCTGATTCCATCGAAATTTAAGCATTTTGTCTGTCCATTATGTTTGAACATAGGTCGTTTCAAAATACGCAATTGAAGGCTGTTTTTTAATCGTGATACACTGGCAATGCAATCCACTAATTTTTGTCATCTCCTACCTTCTTTGCATGTCAGTCAGCATTGCTCTTCATTCTCTAGATTTTACGTAGATTTATTCCACAGTACTTCTCATTTTCACTGTGCAATTTCGAAGGGAAAATTTTTAAAGAAGAGATTTTGATACCAAGTCGCTCCAGATTTTGAAGTAGCAATTACAGCAATGATAGAATATGTCCAATTTAAAAATGTGTCTATATCATTCCCGTTTTTTATTTTACAAGAAAGTTTTGTTTGACCCAATACTAACACTTTCTCAACTTTTTTACGATTCCACTATCAAACCTTTTCTAAACACTTTTTAGCAATAGTATTTTGAATTCCAGTGCTTTCCACACGCACATTAAAGGTAAGTGAAAAACTCCAATTATACATGAAATTATGATAAATCTTAATAAATAGCAAAGGTTAAACTGTTAGAGGAAAGCCAATATAGAATCCATAATATTTTGTACACAGATAAAACCCATTTTAAACACTTATACATTTGTAGACTTTTCTAGGCCTCAAAAATCAAGTACTGAGCTTTGTTGAAAGTTTTAGAAGTCGAGCAATGGTGTGCTGGACAGGGGGGGCGAGGAAGCAGGTGCCCCCTGATAATGACTTATTAGGGGCGCTAGACAGCTAAAGCAACATTTTAACATACTTTTTGAGGTCTGAGGTGTCACCAGTGTGAGGTCTGAGGGGTGTCTTTTTTCTCAATAATGAAAGTGCCCTCCTAGAGAATGCTCACCCAGCACGCTACTGTAGTCGAGCACTACATCTTTTATATGAAAAACGTGTACTGCCAAAGAGCAACTTTGTTATTGATCTGTATATAAGCAAATCTTCATTCTGAAAATTGTATTTGCTGTAAGATTTGAAGATCTATTTGCTTTTCAATTGTCAAGCATTTGTTCAGCATCCAAACTGTGTTATCTCTTGAGCCCATCTTAATTTTCTCCCTTGTTGATATTTTTTAATGCTTTGCCATTGATTTTACGTGCTCCTTGTGTAACATAGAGAGCTTCTAATTTTACCTCAATATTTGCAGCTCTGATTTGCTTCTTTAGCTTATTTTGTCGAAGTAAATAGTCATTTGTGCATCTAAAATGATGAAGATATAGCTCTGCAGTCATTGGACCAGGATATTGCTAGCAATAAGTAGAGTAAACGTAAATTACGTTTAAGTACCGTATTATATTCAGCCCCAAGCAAACAATAGAAGTCATTGGTGAATTAAGATCAATATCCATAGAAGGTATAGGCTCGTAAGGGACTTTACTTTCATTCTACTGCATCATAAGATATGCCCTACTTTCACAGAGCTTTTGCAACAGGTATGCAGCTACAGGGGGTCGTGGGTGGTGCAATGGAAGGGCTATGGGGCTATAGCCTCCCATCGGAACATGCTAGCCCCCCGAAGAAAGGTGAAAAAGTATTTTTTCGGAGATACTTGATATTTATAGTACCCTAAAAACCATGTTTTTTCTATACAATTAAAATATTACAACGAAGCACAAAATAGTTACAATAATGATGCTATTGGGAGCATGATAAGCATGGCTACCCTAAATGACCTTTCAACAGTCAGTCCCCCGTCAGAAACTTCCTGGCGCGACCCCTGCAGGGGATACTTGGGCAATGTCCCAAATAAAATTCCGTCCTCGACAGAATTATTGAGCAAAACACCCTGCCTTCTATGTATATGTTTGTACAACGGACATGTGTGGGATACTGCATAGTCTATAGAATCGTCTCCAAATATCGATAAAAACCTGCTTCTAATTACAGATTTATTTGCACTGAATGGAAAATTCAGTAAATACAGAAAAGATTCCCAGGACATCACGCCCCCAAAGTTGACTTTTCTCTTCGATTAATCAATTTGTTACAATCAATATGTCATTCAAACGTCAATTTTAAGGGCTGCTTTATATAGACATTTACTTAACCGCCCATTTTCTCATGAAAATAATTTTCCTTCCATAGATGACAGATAAAAATAAGGCACTGTTTCATTTGTGGAAAATAAAAGACTCTGTTTTGATATACAAGGCTTGTTGTGCTGTATTCCATTCATTTCATATTACCTTCAGCGTAGGCTAGTTCTTAATTTAACCTTTAGGATTTTGGAAGGGTTTCCAATAACTTCATATTTGCATTCAATAACAATATCCATGTTGCAATGGAATGGCGTGAAGTATCCAATGATATTATGGTGAAGATGTTGAACAGCGGACCAAAATGTTTTCATTGATACTTGAAAACATGCTCCAGTTCGCAATAGGCCTGTTTCCAAAAATTTCTGTCCCTGGTTGACTAAGGAGCTAAAATAACTGTCTATTACACGAGACAGATAAAAAAGTAAGCAAACTTTTAAATCTGACATCCTAATGGAAGCTTATAGCAAGCCCGTAGCCAGGCCTGTGCTTCAGGGATGCCAAAATTGTCTCGGAGGAACCACGTGGTACAAAATCTGAGAACTTATGAGGTATTTAAGTTCTCAGGATCAAACTGACAATGTGTGTGCAGTAAAAGACTGAAGTTTTAGTAAGTCATTAAGACCAAAGTTAGGCTCAATCAAATTTCAGATATCTCCGTTACAAAGAAAAAGCAACAAAATAAATTGCAAAAAAATATTTTCCCAGGGGAGGCAAAGGCTGGCGCTCTGTTCCCAGGGGTGGCATCTGCCACCCAATGTCACCCCGTGGCTACGGGCCTGGCTTATAGGCAGACTCGTAACAAAGTCAATAGGTTGAATATAGAACTAAAGCGAGAATTTTTTACAAAAAAATTTGCCTGGCAAAATGGTGATCTTAATAGTTCGTGGAAAACTATCAACACGGTTCTTAGTTAGAAGTCAAAAACCACGCAGGTTGCTACACTTGAAGTTGATGGGAGTCTAGTCATTAATAGTAGAAGTATTGCAGAATCAATTAATAACTTTTTCTTTAGCATTGGCAATACTCTTGGTAGCAAGATACCTGAAACACCTAATCCACTTCTGGAGAATGAGTACTCGGTCAAGCCATAAGATCTGCACTTTGAATTCAAGATTTGTGTCAGTTAGAGAAAATTTTTGGCAAATTTAAGAAATCTAAAGGTTCTGGTGTTGATGGTATTGTTAACCATATTTTATAAACAGACTTGCCTGTAATTATTGAGTCACTTTGATATATTTCATCTTTCGATTGAAACTGGTGTTTTTCCAGAAAGCTGGAAAATTACTAACTATGCCCCCATTTTCAAAAGTGGTCAAACCAACGATCGACATAATTAAAGACCGATTTAAGTGGTTCCGTTTGTTTCGAAAGTTTTCGAAAATTTGATTTACAATCAACTTTATGATTACCTTGACAGAAATAGACTTCTTTTTTCCAAGCAGTCTAAGTTTAGGTCCTTGCAATCGGAGATTACTTGCTTGCTTAAAAATACATGTGACTGGCATCTCAACATGGATAACGGTCCGTATATAGCAATGATATTCACTGATCTCAAAAAAGCATTTGACACCGTAGACCATGAAATTCTACTCAAAAAACTGGAAAAGTATGGTGTTAACGGTCCTGAGAATGCATGGTTTGCATATTATCTATCTAACAGAATGCAGATTTGTAGAGTGAATGGAGTGCCCTCGGGGCTTGATGATATCAAATGTGGAGTTGCACAGTGCTCATGTCTTGGACCTTTACTGTTTTTGACTTACGTTAATGATCTTCCGTTTTCTCTGCAAAGCAGCCAAGTCACCTTGTATGCTAACGATACCACTTTATCAAATTTTTCCAGAAGCATCGTTGATCTCAGTGAAAACCTTAACGGGACTTGTGCAATCTGACGCAATGGCTTTCAAGGAAATATGCATTCTCCAAATTTGATCAAGACTCAAGCAATGGTGGTAGCATCTCGGCCAAACCTTGAGAAGACCTCTGATAAAATAGTACAGCCCCCTACGTTTGTTATTGTGTGGGAGTCCAACTTGATCAGCAGCTTATTTTGGATGAGCATGTTAGATTTGTGTGTGCTAAAGTATCTAGTGCTTTAGGGCTTTAAAGTATGCTAAGAAATTGCTACCCCAGGAAACTCTTAGCCATGTATATAGAGGTATCACCCACACCTCTATAGCTACACTGCAGAAGTTACAAAATCGTGCTGTCGGAATAGTGAAAAACAGTAGTTATGATGCTACTGCCGATGCCCTAATTGGAAAGCTAAACTGACCAACTATCAACGAAATTATTAAACGAGAGATTGCGACCATGGTTAACAAATCCTTAAATGGTCTCATTTCGACGTATCTCTGAAGTACATTTTCAAGAAACTCTATTCGAGACACTGTCTGTGTGAGAAACTCTGAGACTGACTAGCAAGTGCCTCTATTCAAAACTGCTAATGGGCAGAACTCGTTTGCATATCGTGGGGCTCATCTTTGGAACAACCTTGAATCCGAGATTAGAAAAGCACCTCTGTACTGGCATTTTAACATTGATTTTGATATTTGACTTCTCCTACGTTAATTTTCTGTTATTTTAGCTGTGTAATTAGGGCGTTTACTTTTATTGTATATATATTTATACTATATTTTAAATTGTAAAATGTGTCACTGCCCACTGCAAAGCAGCATTAGCTGATGGGGCTACTGTGAATAAAGAATAAACTAAAATGAAATGAAATGGAAGTACAGGAAGTACCTCAAATCCTTGATTTCGAGGCTGTCAGAGAGGGAACCTCGATAGGAAGCTCCTACAAAGTGTCATCATAGTTCCTCAAGAAACTGCGGTGTTGTTCTAGTGTGACCTAAGAATGACTTTAAGCAAGAAAAAATGCTGCTTCATTAAGGTGTAATTACGTCATGAAGCTGAAAAGCTCTTTACGTCAGAAAATTGCAATTTGCTTGTGAGTAAATCATGAAAAATTGAATCATCTTGCAATGAAGGCACATTATGAGATGTAATGCACAGTAGCTATTCGTATGCTTTCGTATGTATGGGAGTACCTGCTAGAGAGGGAACTTACCCTGGGCCATCGGCATTGGAGACAGAGTAACTAGTTCCTTAATAACAATTTTTGAAACTTCCTTGTCATATATCCGAACTAAGCATACAAATACAAATCTCTCTAACGCTAGGTAATTTGCATTCGGCTGGTCTAAGTACAGATATTTCTATTAACCAAGAAAAAAATAATAAATAATTGTGAAAAAGAGGAACTGTTAGTACGACAGAACGACCTGTTTAGTCCATGGTTTGTTGCGTATGAAGAGTATGTAATAGGTTGCTCGAATTATTATACTAGTTAATTTAGTGATTATATAGTTAGTATGGCCTGTATTAATAGATAGATCGGTACATATCTGAATGAATTACAGGACTGTCTAAAATGCCAAGAGAACTTATAGACAAGTAAATAAATTTGATGAGACGGAATTTCGTGTTTACATCCCGTAGAAGGTAGCGATATTTTTCAAACTTTCCACTAGCGCTGTTATTCAGATTCATTTCACAGCCCGCGCTCAGTTCTACAACATAAAGGGTACCAGAAGTTGAGATAAGCATGTCAGGATGTAGGTCATCACCAGTGACGAGACAAGAGGCAAGATGTTGTGGGAGGTCAACATAGAAAATTGGTCAACATGCATACCCCTTGCATTAACACCTTCTTTTCATTGAAAATTGGTCAACTTGAACACTCCCTTCTATTACCTCCCCCTTACACTGAAAATTGGCCGACATGAACACCCCCTTCCATTAGAGAGTCTAGAGTAGGTGAACAGATAGCGGCAAATCAGTCCGAGGCTCGGATGTGGCTCGAACCATCGACCTGCCATAACGTATACATGCACTCTAACCGCTGTACTAACCGGATCATTTATCAAAGTAATGCAGTATTACGTTCATGTATAGGAACTCTTAAAAACCAGTTACTACATTCGATATCATACTGTTGCATCAAACAGGATACTCTTTGGCACAAATTAGCATGTGGGGGGTTTGATAAGGAAGGGGGTTAGTATTTTCTAAAAAGAATAAATTGGTGGTTTATTGATAGTTGGGGGATCAGGGTTCAATAGATAGAATGGAAACCAAAACATTTCAAAATTATTGTAATTAGATGTTAACATTATATAAGTATAAGGCATATAGTTTGTTTTGACTTCCTTAGTTGTTAATATTGATTTGCGTTCACAAAACCAATGTATTTCACTTACTTGTCCTTTGTACAACGTGGAAATCTTTAGGTTGGTAAAAGGAGGGGCTAGATTTTTTCAAAATTGCTTAGTTGGGGGAGCGTTTAATAAATGGAAATGGGTGGTGAAATTTTAAAAATCTGTAATTGGAGTCCCCATTACTGTTTACTGCCAAAAGTGGCTGAACCTCAGAGTTTCAAAACTGTCAAAAGGGCATCATAGTTGGGAAGTTCCAAGACTGCACTTTAGAATTCCAAAGCACAAAGTTTGAACAAGGTCACACAACTAAAAGGCACTGGTAAGGTGTGTGGTACTCACAAAAGACAAAGACAGTCAACGACAATAATAGCTTGTAGGCACGATCGTAAAGAACAAAGAAAATCTGAGTGACTAGAAAATATGTCTAATGCATTGTTGCACCCATAGAGTTAATAGAACTAGAGCGCTGACTGACTAATCCCACTGTATACAAACAGTGGCCCGGCATGCAAATCCATAGTGGCGCACTAGTAAGGCAGAAAGTTAGTGTACACTAGACGCGAAAAGGAAATAAATCATGTTTCCGCTGCTTATTTCACGGATATTATAATACATTATGGCTTTGGAGAGAGACTAAGAGTTTTTCATGCTTTTTTGGAGAAACTTTTGCGTTTATTAGCCGTGGACTTAACCGTGGTAGCTCAAATATCGAACATTGTTGCTGCGTTGCTGTGGATACCTTACTAAGTTTCCTCAAATGCTGAAGGTATTTACGATCTATACTTAAAACAAACAGTAATGAAGGTTAAAGAGTATGGCTAAGATTCATTTAGTAGCAAATACATTTCAAATTAAAGAGCTTTTCAAAGTAGTAGCTACCTATGCCGTCTCAGGAATGAGTTTAAGGCCTGCAGAGCTTAAAGTGTCTGTTTTATTTATCGGTCTATGTGCGATAGAAATAATAAAAAACGTTAAGACATCTTCTCTCAATATTGCATATTATACAATACAATATCTTTCTCCTAGAAGGTGTACTTTGTTTTATAACGTGGTCAGTGTAAATTCTGCCGGGCCTGTGAGAAATGATTGTTAATACAACTCTGCAACACTCTCTATCAATATTGTTACATGGCCATCTCGTAGACTTGAAACAAGAATATGGCTTTCAATGGAGCGTTGTGCCAGTAAAAGAATGAAGATTCTTTGTTTCAAAGAGAGCTTTCACTAGAATTGGAATAGTAATGTAGAAGCCTAAATGATGTGATGTTTATCAACTGGTTGATAGAGTGATGCAACAGATTATGAATATTTAGGTTTCTTTTTATGATTGTGAGATCAAGCCATTTGTGCACAAAGATCATCACTCTTCAAGATGGCATTTGAATCCAAAATAGCCTTCAAGAAATCATTAACACAAACTGAAGAATTCTGAGGAGAATGGATATTCTCTATAATGCAGTTTGCATAGTTTTAATACCTCTATGCTCTTATTTTGGGACAATGCTCTAAAAATGCACTTAGGCTGCCAAGGATTGGGAGTAGTATTATAACTATCATCTCTTTAAATCTTGCTGTAAGCCATTTCCAGAGACCTTCAAGAAATGTGTATGTAAAAGCATTCTCAAAAGCAGACCTACTTCTGGACAATAACCTTTGTGTGATAGCAAGAATGGAATATTCTGATGCACCAAAGCCAATAGAAAATGCTTTTCTGTGACCATCAATAATTTTCTTTCCAACAGTATTTATAAATTATATATATATATATATATATATATATATATATATATATATATATATATATATGTATGTATATAATGATTTTTTATATATATTATGCATAGTTATTAACAAATCTTTTGTTTGAAAGATTCTATGGTGTCAAAAGTGCTTTCATGGCTTTCCAAAATTTGCTATTTTAATAGAATATATTGGATAAATTTTTGAATATCATGATAAGTTCAGTTATTGGCTTACTTTCCCTGAACTGTTACTTCAGTACCCAAGACAATTGATTGCAGTGGCTAATGAGAAACAAAAAGTTTGGGCAGCCACTTTCACTTTGTGAAGTGGCCTTCTAGCATGATGTCTTGAACTTGTATCCTAAAGTTAGGATATCCTTTCTCTGAATATCATAAAGTTTTGTAGTACATTGCCACAGACATGTGCCTAGGTACATTTCTTACATTTTGGGAGCATCATACCTTCCCATTTGCATATCACTGGTTAGCCATTAAAAATTGCCATGTCCTCAAAAGCATTCCTTGCTAACTTGATCCAGGCAGATATGAGGAATTTGATACTCTCTAAATATATAGAAATCATATACCATATGATAGCCCTCCTTCCATACGTTCTATACAACTCACCAAAATCCTTGCATTGGCCTTGTATGTACATGCCTTTCTCATCAAATAATCACTCAGTAATCATCAAAATAACCGAAAAATAAAGCTCTATCAACTTATTCCCCCTCTACCTTGATTTTTTCAACATTATATGAGTTAGGCACTAACTGGTGCAATGAGACAAAAATATGGATTTCAGCTGTTCCTGGTGTTTTCAGCTATCTATGTATATAATTGTACGCAGCGTAAGAGGTTAATATTACGGAAATAATTATCTATTTCCAGTATACATTCCCATTAATCATATTTCAAACGTCTGTTAGACTTTTGCAATGCGTTTCCGTGTGGTCTTTTGCCTGACTACGCTACCATTTTGAATTTACATAGTGGACCCCGATCACGTGACATAGCGAGCTCTCTAGTACTATTATCTCTATGGTTGCACCCCTAACTAAGATATCACATCTAGACATGTAGAAGAGCGGCTACAGGGTGGCTACGCGTAAATAACATGTTCCTATTGACAAAATTGCTCATTAGAAAGCTGTTAAAGCAATATTAGTTAGGGATGTATAAGCCCTGTTTACACTACACAAACTAACCCGGAGCGAACCCGGGTTAGTTCAACCTGGGCTAGATTTTTTGTAGTGTACCGCAACTAACCCGGGTTCACCCTGGGTTCGACCCACATTAAACTGAACCTGTCATTAAACTGAACCGACGCATGTCAGGGTCGGACCTGGGGCAGTTGTACTGTTCGCACATGCGTGTTTCTAAATTGTAACAAAGCGCGCCATTTTTAATTCAACAGTTTTTCACTGATTGTTCTTGTAGACTAACAACTCTAAAATGAGTACAGAAGCTGTTGAAAGAAGTTCAGTTTGGGTAGTGAAGCTGTTCTATTCCTGATAAGAATTTGGGCTGATAAAAAGATCCAACAGCAATTAGATATCCCCTCATGAGAGGCCACCTACGAGAAGATGGCCAAACTATGCTTATATCCGTTTATATTCTCAAGCAAGAAAATGAAAGATTGTAACAGTTTGACCGGAATGAAGCAAAAAATTTCAAAATTGACTTGCTTGTAAACGCAGCAAGGTTCACCCTGGGTTAGTTGTATAAACAGAACTATAGTGTCTTAAAATATCCCTCATTACTGTGCCACTTCTCAGCTTCTTATTTAACTAGGTGGATCAACTTCTAAGTTTCTTACCAAGATATGTGTACAAAAGAAGTTCTCCTGGCTGTTGATTTACATGTTTTTATTTTGTAAGAAAGATTTTTCTATCCAGTACTGACACTTTCTTAACCTTTTCACGATTCCAGTATCAAAGCTTTCTTAAGACTGCCTTTGCAAAACTTTTGACTTTGATGTTTTACGCATTGAAAAATTAGTGGAAAGAGAAAAGTTCCATGTACACCTGAAATGATGATAGAATAAATCTTGATAACTAACAAAAGTAAAACTGTTAGAGGGCAACCAACATAACATATTTAACATTTTGTACACCGATAAATCATATTGTAAGTACATGTAAGCTATTGAACTTTTTCAAACATCTAGTTCTAAACTTTTTTTAACTTTTTGAGCAGCTGAGTACTACCTTTTAATAAATCACCTTCTTATCAACAAAAAAGGGTGTACTTCTACACTAATGTGCGCTCCTGTCAGTCAGTGTCTTTCGGGAAGGGTGTAGTGATGAATACTTCTAATTACTTGCATCCGTGCCATTGGTACTAGTAACTAGCTATAGAGTACTAAAGTGCGACGTCATAAAATATCTCTTTTTAGAATTTTGCAAGTTTGACTTAAAATTCTGAAAAGCATATCAAACTAGCCACTATTTTAAAATCTTGACCGTTTCTAACAAATAATGAAAGAGATATAGAGAATTTAATATTGACTTACTTCCTATCAAATCAGTGTATTTTCAGTCGTGCTCCAAACGTTTCTAACTGAATCAGAAATACAGTCGCTTGTGTGGAAACCTCCTGGCATCAAATGGCCATATTTTATTGCATCTTCAGGCTATTATACGTCAGTTCCACAAACAGGCCTATTTAATAGTGTTCTTTCAGCTCATACAGTTAAAATTTTAAAAGTTCTAAAAATAGATATTCATGACCTCATAACTTTAGCACTCTGCAGCGCCCAAATTTCTCTCCAAACTGACTGCAATTCAAGAGATTTTCTGGTACATTTCTAAATTCTAAACTTAACCATATTTTTTATTCAGAATATTGTTTTATATCTCAAAAGAAGTACTGAGATAGAGCCTTCATGGTTATAAAAGCTAAATTTTATAAATAAGTTGGAAATTTAGGTATGAAAAAACAACATGAGTTCAATAATAATAGTAGCCCTGTCAATCAAGATATGCTGCAATGCAGGGTGCTGCGCTACATTAAAGTTAGTTGCACATTAGACCATACCTTGATGATAGTGGAAAAAGATAAATCTCTATGATTTAGTGATCCAATGCTAAAACACTGCAGCATTTGCTAGATGAGATCCTTGTACCTATGACTATTTGCTGCCTTTGATAATGTCAATAATGAGAGCTTTTAGCAGTGAGTCCCAAGCAAAGGAAAGAAACGAGAAGTCTTCTATCTTGATTTCTCTATGGTGTATATGAAGCCATTTGACAATAGAGCTACCCTTTTGCATTTAGCATATCTATTTTCTTGACGTACTAAGACACTTATATTGATATAATTCCCTTAAAGTAACTCATCCTCCTTAGTGGGTGCCAATGAGAAATACTGCACAATATTCTACATGATGAAACCTATGCAGGGTGGTAGAAGAGAGGAGACCTTCCCCCCTCTGCTTTTCGAAGAGGCTTGGACCCTTTTCTCGGCTTTTTCGGCCATTTCAAATAGCATGGCCAATTTTTTGCCACAACGAAACAATATTGGCTTTTATATCTTAAGTGTATAAAAGCACTATCAAAAGTTGATAGAAAGAAATAAGAGTATACCCAGCTATGGTAGACAATGAGAATTTGACTTATGAAAGAACAAGGGCAAAAGAAAGGGAGGTACGATTCATCAGCTATTGACCTGCAACCCGCGCTCTGTCGGTGTAATGGTTGACATGCTCATATTCATTATACAATAGGGAAAGTCTATTTTATTTGCCTCTTTCTCTATTAATCGGTTCTACTCTGTTGCAAAACGGCATCTAGTTCGAATTTAAAGCTCAACTAAATTCAAGGATGGCGCCAATGGGGGGTTTGGGGGCTACAGCCCCTCCAAAATTTTTGCTAGCCCCCCGTCGGCACCTAAATTTCCATGCATCGTCGGAAATTCATAAAATCCGGGACCTTTTTTTACCCCTTTTAGGAGGCAATACGATAGGCACTGTCTGCAAAGATTCTTGGATACCGCTCACTTTCGGTACTTTGATAGCTCTAGCCTCCCCAGCAACTTTTTTCTGGCGCCATCACTGGTTAAAGTGCTTGTCGCATTTTGGCAATGCTCTCTAGTTTGAACTTCTTATTTTTGCGCATGTGAGCTTTTTCTAAATTTCCAAGATATTTCTGTATGAAGTAAAGCTGTCTCGTTACTGTCAATGCTTGCAGCTATTATTCCTTGTGTTTATAGAAGACTAGCATTTAGGCAAGGCAGTTCTAATCAATAGGTTTCTTGCATGAACTGACGGTTTAGGATATGCAGTTGGATTGATAACGTAATTGCTCTCAGATGCCTAATAAACGTCCCCACAGCTTATTAATTTTTCGAATATTTTCCTACCCCGGACCTTACTAGGACTCCCCGTTTGTTAGAACTCTTCATTTCATTTCTTTTCTTTGTTAGTACTACTTACGCCTAATTTTCATGGCAAAAAAGCATGCTTGTGTATATTTTAGCTTACGCTTTATGACAACCTGCTTTTGTTTTGTCCGTCTCTTTATAACCATTTTAAGCCGTTTCTCAAATTCCGCCCCCCTCCGTTTATTAGATTTTAGAAGTTTTTCCGACCCCCCTGTTTATTGGGACCCCCCTGTTTATTTGGCACTTGAGAGTAGGCTCAAGTAAGGCCTTGTCAAGAGGTAAGATTTGTACTTGAAAGTATGGGCTTATCATGCGCAAAGACACAATTCAGCATAGCCTTGGAGCAACAGGAGACAAGGAACGTTTTTGTAGATTTTATACTATTTGGTAAAATGCCCTCGAGTCTGGTGAAATTACATGCACGTTTTTTATGTAAGAAAAAAGTTTATGAGAAAATAGGCTCAAATGGCCAAAATCATAAGAAAATTACAAAGCTCAATTTCCAAAATTAAGTATTTTTGTTGGCCAAAAATTGATATTATGTTATTGTTGCATTCAAAATGTTAAAGATGGAATTCAGATTCGAGTATTCAAGATTAGCAAGGAAAGAGCAGGCCTCCCACGCCTCTTATATGTAAATTTATTTAGGACTTTAGGACAAATACACTCAAAATTTGGGACATTTAGGACAAATTTTGATGCCATTTTTAGGACAAATTAGGATTTTTGCCTAAAAAATTAGGACATTTTAGGCCACATTTTAGATTCCGAAGTCATTAATGACGTGTGTATTGCTTCGAACATCAAACACGGTTTAGAAATTCAATAGTATGTCTTTACAGAATATTTAGTATAAAAAAGTATAATAACCAAACCAAAGCGCAAATTCAAAGTAAAAAATTCCAAAGTGGAGTGTAAGGCTTTTATACTTTTCAGACAAAAAAATCAAACAAAAATGCAACACACTTTACGTAAAAATTAGCTATAAGGTAACTCATTTTTTGCCATCATTTTGTAATTCCTTCAACCTCTTCTTCAGAACGGCTTCTTCAGATAAGAGTTCAGCACGACGTTTAACCCCCATTTCGATTTTGCTTTGTGCTCTTTGCAGGTCTTTTTTGGAACTTTGCTTTTTGGACAGAAGTTCTTTGAAGTCTCTGTTACCCTCTTCAACGCTTTCGTCAGCAATACTTATTCCGTTTTCAATTTGTGATAGAGAACTTCTTACGCTTTCTACTTCCTTGACATTCTTTTGCTTAGTTTCCAGCTCTTTTTCTTGATCCTTTTTCTTCTTTTCTTCTTCTCTCTTTCTTGCTGCTTCTTTTTCTAAAAGCTGGCGCTTCACTTCTAAATCGGCTTGGTATCGTTGTCTTGATGCTTTGACATTCTTGATCATTTCCTTTGTGATGGGGATGTCAAGAAGAGACGGATACCGCAAGATAGCATCTTGCACAACCCTTATTGCCTCAATAGTGTCCTCTTTTAGGGAATGTCCATGGATATCCAGTATATGCTTATTTATGGAAAATCCACTTTCTGGGGCACTATTTCCGTGGGACATCGACAAAATGCATTTCAATATAGCAGCAAGGACAGGGAATTTAACAGTAAGGCTGGAGTCTCTAAGTCCTCCGAGATGAAGCACAGCTTTTTCGACATCAAATTTGTCCTCTTCAGGTGAGGTGTTTTCTAGTCCTGCAACCGAAAATGCGCTTTGCCAGTAAGAAGTTTGCTTTCGCCCTGAAGTGGTTGCGGTAGTACAACAATAATGCTCTTCTTTGATTTCTTCGGTTTGGTAAAGTCTCCACTCAGATCTAAATGCATCACAGACTTCTTCAGGTGAGCTTTTCTTTGGGAAAACATTTACAAGCACTTCAGACAGGGCTTTTGTTAGATCTTTAACATTGTTGGTCATGCCTTCTAGAGCGCCCTTCTCATTCTTTTTCTGAAAATTGAT
>WIPJ01067290.1:435755-486706 GCA_018155075.1 Cassiopea andromeda | reverse complement strand
CCCCCCCGAGAGGCCTACTTAAAATGAATTATGAACACAAATAAGCCCTAGGCTTACAGGCGGAGAAATACGGTATTCATAGCCATTAATTTGCATGGCACTGGAGCCATGTCCAAACTCAGTCATAAAGATCTGTTTTGCAAATACAATTGAACAACTCTATCTAGACATTTACTGTTTGTAAAAATAGAAAGCAAAACAAAACAGATAGGACTTTCTTGAAACCAGACTAAAGCTCTTTGGCTTGCTATAAGCTCAGTCTGAGAGGAATAGAGACTTTGATGAGACGAAGGAAGAAAAGACACATACCATTTGTTCAGAGCTTTAAGCTAAATGAGTCTAATTAAAACAAAAGTTTTTAATTAAAACATAAGGACAATATAGACAATACATGTGCAACGTTTGTGCAGAAAGAAAATGAATCTTGACTATGAATTTGTCTCACAACGGTGATACTTAAGTATTCAAAATACTAAAGCAATAATGGCAATCACTGTAGTGACAGTTTGGATCAAAGGGGGGTATTTTATGGGGCGTTGACTGGCCCTCCATATGATTCGGTTCTTCAGATTTGAATAAAGATCCATAGAATTTTTGAAGTTCTGAATGGCTTTTCGAAATTTCTATGGAATTGATTCCATGCTCCTATTTAGAACACAACCTATAACCAATACAACGAGTTTCTAATGTCATATAGCCTTAAAGGTAAGTGAGATCTATAACTGGCGATAAAGCACCATGCATAATTTCGTAAGTATAACTTTTCTGGTCTTAGCTCTTGGTCAAGGAAAATATGGATGCAAGCCTTCTGCTACAAAAGCGCCAAAAATGAGGGTTGAGGAGAAAGGGATTTTAGAAATCAAAATGGTTTAGTCTAATATTGAAAGAACATACAGAGACGTAATATTCTGGATACGAGCAACAGCAAAACAGCAGCAACACAGATTGAACAACAGAACAATCACATCACAAGGAAATCAAATAAATACTTCGTATCAATGTTAAACAGAATAAATTTACTTAAAACATCATCAGAATTACCACATCATTTGCAACACAGAGACGTAAATGGTATTCAATTCAATAACTAGTAATTTAAATAGCAACGTCTAAGTTTCAATCAGACAATGGAAGACAGTGCACTGTGAGTTAATTCTCAGCTTCAACGCCATTGGGCAATGCTGGTTCGGCGTGCCATATGTCGTTTGCATACTCAAGTATGGTTCTGTCACTTGAGAATTTCCCCGAACTTGCAATATTCTGAATGCACATTTGCACCCATTCAAATTGGTTCTGAAATATGATCACACATTCGATAAAACAAAAGAGAACTTTAATACGTTAAATCATAACTCTTTGCAGGCGATAAACCAATATGGCCAAAGAAAAATGTTATTACTTTACGACAAGGAAATAGCAAGAGTGAGCGGATAATAGCAAAAACGTGTACGATGGGGTATGATAGCTAAATGGTGATCAAGTCTTGCTCAACAAAAGACGCATGGACAGTTTCGGTAAGCCATGTAAACTAGTTCATGCCTCTAGCAAATAGTATAAGGATCGCATTAGATTTACGTTTATCAAGATATAAACTAAACAGTGTTTCGTGTTTGATGGTGTATATTTGAGGAACTTGGAGCAGTTTTATGGAGTGTAAAACAAACACATATCAAGAATTGATGGGAAGCATAAAATGTGTGAACGAACCCTGTACAATTCACTGACTTCTTCCTGGCATTGAACATAAGCAGCGTAGTCAGCAAGCACAAAGAATCTAAAGACAAAAGTAACTTCATTGCATGAGAGATAAAAACATGGCTGATGGAAGCTTGAAAACCCCTCGGAAAGTCTATTGAAAGAAATATCCAATGGTTTCGAAAAAGGCGGGGAAATTCTGCAGACTTAGATAGTACATCTATTAAGCTCATCTAATAGAGAACGCAATGCATACCATAACAGTCCATGCCGGAAGAAATAAGTACAAGAGTGTCAATTCGCACGTGCTCTCATGTCTGCACGACCGGCTGCTCTTAGTTATTTGGAATGGCACGTGCGATCCAAAACGTGTGTATCCGAAATACACAGTTTCTCATTGCTGATGCATGCCAGGTGTCTCATTTACGACAAAGCAGAGTTATGAAAGTAATAAGTGACTATCTCTAGTGTTGCAGTTGCGACAACATAGTTCCCATTTGGCCAGTTGGCTGTGATGTTGGCACGGAACTGCTCTTGTATGTACTTTTACTTACTTGTGGAAGGTTAATGTTTTGTTTGTACTTTCACTCCGTGCAGTACATTTGAATGCAGAACAAGATTTCGGCATCGTTGTAGCGTTATATAAGTAATAAAAAGCTGAAATTCCTGACATTAGCTATACTTTATACAAATTTATGAGTAATTTACAAACTAAGACAGTGCTATTGCAAAGCTTCCTGAATATTTTAAATAATATCTAGAACTTTTCAATAATGCGATAGATTCCTGCGTTTTTTGCCACTCTATAGCTACCATCTTTGCATTCCTATGTTGCCACACATCACCTGATCTAGTCGGCTATCTAGTCTTCCTAACTCTATGGTGTGGACACGCGCACGTGTGATCGCACGTGCCTCAGGGCATGTACGGATAGACATCATCAAAAAACAGAAGAGCTCTTGAAATTTTAGTCCTACACAAAACCTCCAACTAGCACGCCCCTTCTTCGATCAAATCCTGACAAAGTCCCTAAGACGCCTCTCAAAATTACAGCTAAAAATATCAAACGACAAACCTACAATAAAACTTAAAGCTCTATCTATATGAATATATTGATCACTAAACCTATGGGTAAATAGCCATGGAAACTATCTGCTAAAACAATGAGAAAAATTCAATTCACGAGCTGATCGCACAACTATTCTATCTCTAGCCTTCAAGCTATCAAAGAACTATGTGGAAAGAATGGTGAAGATAAAAAAGATCAAGTACAACTGGCTAAAACTTTTATATTGTCAATGGCAATGGTATCTTTCAAAGGTGTGAAGCTCTGTCGGGGTGGCCACTTACATTATGCAATGAAACTCCAGGAGTTCTCCAGGACTTTCCTAGGCCGTTCTCAGTAGTTTTCTGGGAGAACTGGATCATTTTTCCTTGCCAATGGCGTGCTGCATAATTAGTTTTACAAAGAAACATGACCTATTTCGGTTGAATGTGGGGCAAGCACAGTAGAGCAACATGGTGTCCACTGCGTTAACGTTGAGATTCAAGCCAAAGTTTCAGAAAAAGTGACCTTTTCCAGCCATTTGGTCAGAAAAAACACACAGCTTTCCAGCCCTACAATGAATTCTGATGTGAAATTCCAGCCATTGAAAATTCAGTCCGACTATCGTCACGAAGTGCTGAGTTACTTTAAATTTCCAATAAATTGAAATTTCCTAAATAAATTCAATGCCTTCTGGTAAACCGCCCTCGGAAGGTAAAGATCTACCAACCACCGTGGCAAAAGATTGGGAAAGCTTCCAATCTTGGGTCGACCTAGTGAAAAAGGGCCCCCACGTGATATTGAACAATCTTCTCTTCTTTAATCCTGTTTCTCGATAAGATTGCTGGTCATCTAATGATGCGGATAATTATTACTAGGCCCACAAATAAAATCCCAGCTTTTCCAGCCAAAGCAGGAGAAAAACCTATGGCTTTCAAGCTTTTCCAGCCAAATTCTGAAAAAGGCTTATTTTTCAGCTTTTCCAGCATTTCCAGCCAGAGTGGACACCCTGAGCAGTAGTAGAAACCGCCGAGCTGTCAATCAATTTGGTGGATATGCAAGCTTAGTGGAGGAAATATTTTAAGAGCATACTTCAGGGTGTCTACCAAATCTGGAAGATGGATTTATCTGACATTTCCCTGACAAATAACCCTTTTTCCTTGACATATTTCATTGTGTCATCCAATAGAAGAAAAGTTATAGGAACTGACTACCTCCCAAACAACCCACGGAGTCGAACAACCAAGCCAAGCAAAGAAGAAGCATTAGATCAGCAAGTTTGAAACTTGCAAACTCTGGTGCTCCTTTGACCTTTTAACCATATATGTTTCACAGAATAGACAATGGCATAAGGATGAAAAATGGTGATTTAAGTATGTTGCGCCACACTTGGATGTCAGTGAAAAGGGTCAGATATCACCGACAATTCCCTGAGATTTCTGTAAGGGAATGGATTTCCATGACATTTCCCTGACATGATAGGCACCCTGTCCTCCCCAAAAGGCCGAAAACATCCCTTTGCAGCATCAGAACAAGGGGGAAATATTTAAAATGAGGCTCGTTCATGGCTTCCACTCACGGAAAGTTATGGTGGGCCTAACTGAGTCGCTCGAAACGATCCCTCGAGTTTTTGAGACAGTCTGCTACGTTTGCATCAAAATTTCCGCTTGCACCAGTGCACAGTAGTTACATGGTAGTTGGGCCATGACTGTAAATAGTTCAATCTGGAAAATTTCACAGCAGCAGGCTCAGGAAAGTCTTCCGTCGTTGTTCCCTGACCTTGCAATAATCACCTGAAAATTGCCAATTCTAAATTAAATATTGGAAAAAAACTGGCCCAGGCCTCTCAACCAAACTTTCTGACAGCATGTTTCAAGGTTATGATCGAGATAATGGCACAGTCGAGCTATCAGTGGTGTATTGCCCTAGGTGAACTTAGCAACAATAGATACAGGAAGTATTAACTTGAAGGTTTTTGTTGTCAAAATAGTATTTATTTATCGTACGGTTGTTTGATCATTTTTTCCCAATTTCCGTCGATATACTGACCTTTAGAGAGAAAAATCATCTCTCTTTCTTATCATTGTAGTACAACAAACCCTACGGTTTAGGGTAACGAAATACTTTTACTTTCGCCGAAGGTGTATATTTCGTTACTTTTTTACGAACTCAAAGTAGCCAATCTTTCAGTCCTTGCCAAAGAAAATTCCCAACTGGCCTCTCAACGAAACTTTTAAATCTTAAAGATAACATGTTATTCTTCGCTTGTTTTGTGTCCAATGTTGTGGGTGGTACTGCCTGTTCATGATAATTTAGCTTTTACGAGTGGGACATATAGGCCTATTTTACCCACAGCTAGCGACGAATTTGAGCACTAATTGTAACAGCTAGCGATGAGTCTGAACTCTATTTAGGGCGGTTTCCACTTAAAGGAATGCACCGATTCGACTGAGGCAGTTTGAGGTTGGTGCAAGCGTAGTACGTTCAGATGTGGATTCCCCCTCGGCTGCCTTCGACCGAATCCGCTAATGGAGAAGCTGAAATGATTTGAAGTTTTCTATCGGTTAATAATCCCCTTCTACGCATGCACCAACCTCAGGCCGCCTCAGCCGAATTGGTGCACTCGTTTCAGTGGAAACCAGCCATTAGGTCTGCCATGACTGAACAATCAACAAGTTCATACAGAAATGAAGATTACCTGTAAAAAACCACGGAAATGTTAGGAATGACAACAAACAACAAGTCTTGTGCATATTCGCTCTATTTATTCAGTACAACTGTCGTGAATATTTTCCCCGCGCTTTGGTCTACAGCCTAACGTGCCTCGTTTTCATTTTACATTTTCTCCTTTGTACAGAATCAGACAAAAATTGTGTTCCTATGGAGAGTGGGTAGTCGAGCCTTGAAATGTCAACCGTAAATCAAAAAATTGCATTCCAGGAGATTCCAGGAGTTGTGGCCATCCTGTTTTATGGTCATTCTGGAAATAATATAATTACTGGAAATATCCATCATTTTTCATATACAGAATATTTCGTCTCGTTAATAAATAAAAATAATATTAATTTACATTCCAAATCTCTAGATTTCTGGGTAGTAGCCCAGTTTTCACAACTTTTCAACGGACAGTTTCGCTTTTTCATAGACACAAACATAGGTAGTAATTGAAAAAACTCTGTAAGTCGAAAAAATTAGATTTTAGTCTTGGTGTGCATAAATGCTTCGTCAACTACTGAGTAAAATAACAGGATGTTGTATAAACAAATCGTGAAACACACTTGACAGCTTTGTTTCAACAACACATACTCTGTTTCGACAACACATACTCTGTTTCGACAACACATACTCTGTTTCGACAACAAATACTCTGTTTCGACAACACATACTCTGTTTCGACAAAAGCACTACTCGCATAGCTATAAAAAGCAATGCTAAAAGATCCATCTTCCTCCTCCCCAATAAAACGTAAAGTTATACTATCACAAGCACAAAGAACGAGAGATTTGTTCTGAAAACTGAAGAAAATAATTCTTATAATACCTCAATGTAAGCCCTGAGCTCATAAAGTTTCACAAGTACTTTTTGGTGGGCTCAAGTAAATACAGAGGCTCTACATACGGTCTGCTCATGTTCATATACACACAGAACCCCAAATATAAGCTCTCGGCTAATATTCCGGGGGTTATATTCGGAAGGATGTTTGAGTCAGTTTAAGGGGGGCTATATTTGATGGTTTATATTCGGGATTTTACGGTATTTACTTCAATAATACTTCATATTTACCGGTCATGGTTGAGAAGATCATTCACCAAATGCTCAAATTCATTCGGATTTCTGGGAGAAAACACTCCACCTCGAATCTGATCAATGGCCTTCTTTAACTCTTCATCCTGTTCGTAGTACTCTCTTGGCTTATAACTGAAACCACAATCAAACACTAAATACTAAATTTAATATTTAACATTCAGTGCCATAGGATATCAATTCTGGCAACTAAGTACAGTAATATAAAGTTCATCTATTGAAAAGGAAGTCTTACTTTCCTTCACTACTTGAAAACCTTTAACTCTAATCTCCTTCATATTCATCATTTGATTTGCAATGCTTCCTAAATCATGTTTCTTATGTTTCTTATATAACTAACCTTTCACAAAAACAATAACACCTCCACTTATCTTCAAGACAAGAACACACGGCCTTTGCAGGCACGCTTTGCAAAAAATTCAGAATGCAATAGAAGTATAAACCCAAAATGAACAAGGTAGAATAGCGGATAGGGTGCATTCCTACTGAGTGGAGGCGCAATATTCATTTTTTCTTATAAGAAACACGCCTATAAGAAATAGTATGTTGAAATTACGCAAAAGTTGAGAAACATTTCAGAAACATAAGCAAGCTGAGTTTCAAATAACAAATTGAAAAGTGTTTTACAACAAAATGTTTGATCAAACGAGAAGCAGAATAAAAACATTTATTTATAAACAACATTTATTAAATGCTTCAAAGAACCTGAAAATCTTATTCCTTGCATCACAGTTGCCTAATATGGGCTGGCATTGTAAGTTTTTTTGGAAGTCCCACGCGAGGCTTCACTGAATGCTAGCTCACTGTCTACCCAGTGACCGATTGTGCACATGGTGGTATCACTAGGGAAATAATGGCGAACTGGAAGCCTTGCTTCAAATGCAGATGGCCTAGAATAAATGTCATCACTAGCCAGGGATGTAACTTCAATTTACTTTGAGAGGGTGTCAGAGGTTCTGCCTGCGAAAATGATATCTATAACCAGCGAGTTGGCCACAGAATTTTCTATGACCTTTTACTATTAGTTGATCATATGGGCCTGGATCTAGTAAGTTGCCCTGCAAAAATACCTTGTACTGCCGCTTTTGCCCTGTGAAATGGAAAATTTTAAAGGTTAGGGGGGTGACTCACCCTCATGCCCCCTTAAATTTCGTCCCTGTCTCTAGCATGTATTTACTTACCGCAGTAAAAAAGCATGCAGTAGCGTGCTTTAGCCTTTAAAACATTTAACTTTAAATCTCTAAACTTTAATTTCATTACAAAGTTTCGTTTTAATTACCGCCTGGATACAACTATAGCTTGAAAGAAATCATATGATATGAGCTGCACAAATGAAAACGAAGAAAAGGAAATATGACAGTAGTATCATAGAAGTTCGTTACCCTTTGGCTCTAAGTGCTTCAACTTCTTCAACAGTCATCCCGAAGATGAAGATATTTTCGCTTCCCATTTCTTCTCTCATTTCTACATTAGCACCGTCAAGTGTGCCTATCGTCAGTGCGCCATTTAGCTGAAAAGGAAATTGAAAGAAGCATAAACTTAAGAATAATTAACTGGGCTCCTCCTGAGAGCACAGTTTCAGATTCATTTACGCAGATTCATTTACTACTTTATTTAAGCATATTGGGTATTCCCCTCGAATATCCAACAAATACTTCCATTAAAAGTAATCTCTTTGATAAAAACCAACGAAAAATTGGCTGTCCCACCTATGGATCATGCATTGGGAACCTATGAACTTTGCAGGAATTCGTTCAAGTTTCTTTTGAGTAAAATAGATTGTGGGGCTCATTTTGGTGTTACGTGGAATCTCATTCAATGTTTTGGCACTAGAGCACAAGAAACCTTCCCTGATTTGTAGCCTTGATACTATACTTCCTACACAAGATACTAAATGATTTAGAATATTTTCAACGTTTCTCTGAATTTGAAGAACCTAAAACAAATTCTAACTTACACATATAGTACTACTTTTCATCTGGCCTAACTTGCAAAAATTTAACTTCAATATTCCACTTAAAATATCTCTTTTCGAGTGCGGACTCCTTCGACCAAGGCTGACTACCGAAACTTAATTTCTAGAACGTTGGGCTGTATGCACGAAAGAAATGTTAGTGAGACTCCAAATAGACAATATTATTCGTTCTATAAAAAGTAGAAGAAAAGGTCCAACGAAATATACTTTGCAATTAATTAGAGCTCTACCGGGGATTGAGCTACCGGGGACGCTTGGGGGTCTGTAGCCCTTCCAAACTTTTACCGAGCTCCCCGTCGGCACCTAAATTTCTATGCGCTGTCGGCGTGGCCTTTTCTTAGCTTTTTCGGCCAATATGATAGGTCTGTCTGTTAAAGTTCTTTGACACCGCTCACTGTTGACACTTTGGCGGCACTAGCCCCCCTAGCTTTTTCTCTGGCACCACCACTGTTTGGCACAAGCTAGCTTAAAATTCAAAAGTCGGAGAATTGCACATGCAATTCAAAGTAGGGACTAGATGACTGTGTGTCTTTTCCTGCTTTGGACGTCACAGTAGAGCAATAGATTGTGTATTTTGTAAATTTATAGTTTTAGTTGAATTTTAGTTATAAAAGAAAGGCTTCACAAACGAGAAAATCTCAGAAAAACTTTCTTGATTTTAATCTCGTGAGAATGCCATATAACACATTACCATGATGAAAATGAATATTGCTTTGTAATTGAACTAGTGTATGATATTTAACATACTAAATCTACTTGAAATATTAGATGTATTTTACTCTTACCATGAACTTCATGTTACCAGTTCCGGAAGCTTCTGTGCCCGCCAATGAAATCTACAAAATGGTAAGCATCACATGTATTTATAGGAGTAGCTACATCATATCGTAACTACTGAGTTTTCGCACAAAAAACCACATGCAGATTGTAGAAAATTATTACATGTGAATATGAGAAAGGAACATGAATTGGTAAATATATATTATGAAAATACTCCATATGATATCGCACCCAACTTGAACCTTCATAAATTGAAAGTTACTTCGAAAAATTATCATCTAATATCAAAGATAATGTTTACTTTATACATAACAATACTCCATAAGTTCTAATTCCTTTATCTTAAAAATATTCCTAGAAAAAGCAAGCCCTTTTTCAGAGGCAAAAGCAAATGTACCATCCAATGATGGCCAATGACGCGGGCTAATGAAACTAATTATAAGATTGCGAGCTACTATTTTCATGGCGGTGGCGGACACTTGCACCAAGTCAACTACCTGCTGCACTTTTGAGAAATGACGAAACTATTACAAACAACAAGCAATGGAATAAGTACCAGAAATGTACAAAAAGTCGGCTTTTTTAATCTTAACAATGCTTTATTGATGTTCATCAATTTTCATGAAAATAGTATAGTTTAGACTCGGATCCTCTTAGGCCCATGCAAGCGTAGAAATAGGGAACAGAAGTTATAACTTTGTGAATAATCCTTACCTGTTCTGACAAGTCAGCTGCAGGGATGACTGTGTGAAATCATTAAGGCATTGAGCAGAAGTTAAATAGTCTTTTTTACAATACAGATATTATATCTACGATATAACGTATTTCGCCGTGTATAAGGCGCATCCTTGTATAAGATGCACCCTTGATTCCACGGTTGAATCTTAACATTTATAAGACGCATTCCCTTTTCTCAGAGCATTCCTTCAATCGGCAATGGTCATAGTAAAGTAAACTATTGCATTTGCAGAATTTAAAATCCATAAAAGTTTTCTTGGTCATCCGTTTTATCAAACAGGTTCTTATGGTCCTTTATGGGTAACATAACCAACTGTTCCTCGTCGATCCCCCATAATTCAGATCAAAATAATGATGGGACAGTCAATGCTACCATATAAAAGACGCAACCTCCAATGGAGCCAATAATAACCTGAAAAAACTGCGTCTTATACACGGCGAAACACGGTACATAATATGTCTAACCAGGTTTTCTCTAAGCAAAGCAGCAATTCCAGTGCCACTCTAAAAACAGGAGGACATGCCAAGAAATGTACAAATCTAAGTATTTCCTAGATTAATTATTTTGACTTGGCTCCGATTATAAAAGGATACTCTTCTCTGCAAGAGAAACTCTGTAATTTTCCAAGAATATAACCTTCAAACGGTCACCAATGTCTGGGTCATTGTTTACAACTAAAAAAGCAAAAAAGTCAAATTAAGTTGAAAAAAATTTCAGGGTAGGATACTATTACATATATTTTAATGACGACATTCCACTTGGTCATTAAAGGTAATAAATCCAGATTATTTAATTGAAGACATTCCATATAAGATAAACAAATTTTATGGATGACATTCCAAATACTATATAGGACGTTTCGACTCCGTCCAGAGTCATCATCTGCAATAAATAGGGAAAAAACCAGGGCAAATGCCAATAAATGTTGGCAGTAAAAAGGAACACGTGTAAAATAAATAGAGGACATATATGGAAGTAAATAGGACTTATATGGGCTTGGAAGAACAATAGAAAAGTGTGTAGATAGATGAGGGAGACATATAAGGATAGATATAGGACTAATATGGGCATGGAAGAACCGTAGAAATAGGGGACAGGGGATCACGATTGTAAACATGAACACAAAACGAATTGTATCATATGCAATGCATAGTTTTGTTCATGCCAGAGATGAATAGAAAAGACTTGCCAGTTGGTCACCGACATCAAATATTATGCGAAGATATAAAACACCTTGTCAAGATAATTGTCTGCTTCAACGAGAACTAAAACGCCTTTTTCCAAAATCAACTCTTAATAATATATCTAATAGCTCATTACGGCATGTATCATGCGGTGAAAACTAGTGCTTCGCTGTTATAAAACATTAAACTATACAACTATACAATTTACAAGCTTTGTCCACACGACATCCCTGGGTTCACCTCTGGTTAGTTTAGTCTAGAGCGAACCTATGTCCACACTGAAGTTAACTAATTTATAGTTGGACCGAAACTTGGGCGAGCTTAGGCTAAGAGAAAGTCCATATACACTGGTTATGTAATTCTGAATCCTAGGTTACACTGTTGCATTAAACATGACCCAAAACAACGCGTACGGCATCGACGCCTCTAGTTTAATTAGTTTTCTAAAACTCACAATGATGGCAATACCTGCAATAATGCAGTTGAAAGAAAATAGAAAAAATAAGCGTTTGAAAAGAACTATGCGTGTTATCACGCTGCCGTTGATATAAGTAAATAATCATTCATACGTAAGCACATTTTTGACTGAGAAAAGCACTCAAGACATTTTTTCACATTTCTAAAGCTGCCATTGAACATGCCTTAGATTAAAACTAACCTAGGTTCGCCCCAGATTTCTGTCCACCTTACATTTTATCACTTCTAACCTGGGGCGAACCTAGGTCGAACCCACCTCCGAAGCTGGGCTAAACTAACCTGGGGAGGACCTAGGGTAGCTGTGTCCACACTATGAAATTCTAACCTGCGTTAGTTGAAACCTGGGGAGAGCCTACGTTAGTTGTATAGTGTGGACACGGCTACAGTCACATCTCAACTTGGATCTGAACTAAAGAAACGAACATCTTAGAAGCTATCGGTCACTTGTGTTTTTTGACAATGAGTTAATGAAATCCCTGTGATTTGCATAAATTGTATCTAGGTAGTTTCAAATCTTCAGAGATTTCGTAAAATCCATTATCAATAACTCAAAATAATTAAGTTATTATCCTCAAAACCTTCGTTGCTCTTCGCCAAGCTTCTCACTAATGAGGCTGCCAAAGGGCAACGAAAATTTTGAGGATAATAATATATGCGTTAGCGAGATACTAATAATGGTTTTTACAAAATCACTAAAGACATGAAACTGTCTAGATACAATTTAAAGCTCATTGAATTCTTGAGATAATGGGTATCCTATTTTTTACCTACCAAGGTTGAAAATTTTTATGCGGAAACTTGACAATTCCACTTCAATAACTAAACTGTTTCTTTGACTACATAAAATAATAGTGAAAAGAGACTCTCCGTCAATTTTCAGATCAAATAAAAATTGGCTCTGCCACAAATAGATAACACAGCAGCTGATGTGTCATACGGTGCAAAGGTCTTCCAGAAAAGCTGCTATATTTCTCAACAAGCACGAAATAAAACTTGAGGAATGGCACCATGCTCTCCAGATCCTTTCAAGTTTTCACGTCGTCCAAGACAGAAACAGCGAATTTTCTGGCATGGAAACATGGGAAGAGCAAGGACTAAATTTAATGAACCCAACTATCTACTCAGTGATACATGTAAGTTCTCTGAAAATCAAATCAATAACTTTATCGACATATCACCAAAGCATTCATGAGTCTCGTTGTATTTCGTAGAGGCGTGTTATTTCGAGGAGTGCTTTCAATACCTTTCAATGACATATAAAAATACTTTCCAATACGGATTAAGATCAATTAGATACGCAGGTGCTACATCCTGGAATGATATTCCATCCAGGAAAAACAGTCTACTTCAGTAATTATTTTCCGTCGGGATCTAAAGTTACACATTTTCCCAGCCAAGTATTCATCATGGGTTCCTTGTTAAGTTTACAACATTTTGAATTTTAAACATCAAAAGATTTCATAACTTAAATGTAAGATTTTAGCATAAGGGGTGCTCTCTCCTCGACTAGTTCATCTACTGAGAGCTCCTCCTTAAGAAATTCTCCTCCAAACAAAAAAGAAATTCTTTTTATCATCTATGTAATATTTGTCATTACTTATCATTTGTTGTAGTTTGCTATCATAGCTTTATTGTATGTATATTAAATTATTTATATGCTGCGGAATTTTAAAATTAAAATGAACTGAACTAAATTCTAATTCTCTCTCGAGTGAGCGAAATCAGTTGGAATAATAAAATGAAATGCCAAGTAAATTCCGCCATGTTTTTGCATAAAAAGGAACAAGCTTACAAAATAATCAAAAAGGAAAGAAGAATTAACAAAAAAATAGTCAAGTGCATTGCGTACCTTCTGATATTCCAACAATAAGCTTAATGATTTGCTTTGCTGCATAATAACCTGGTGCGGCCTAAACAAGTTGAAATAATTAGCAACTGTTGAAAGTAATTTACCTGTCATAAAACTGCAGTGCTCACACTTTCAGTTCCGGTTTCGATCTTATGGCTATGCATGAACCGCTCAAGAGCAAGGCATAATGAATATGCTGCAATTGAGAACTTCTAATTCAAGTCTAAAGATAATTCAATACAAGCAGCGAACTAAACGTTTAGCTCATACTGTGGAACAGACATGAAGTGAAAATACTTAAATATGTTTGTCTAAAGTCTCATAAGTACATAGATCCGTACCTCTGCACCATTATAGACCGTACCTCTGCACCATTAGAGTATTAAACAACAGAAAGGGACAAACAACAGATTAATGGGAAGCAGGATAGAAAACTGCCAGCTAATAAAAACACATTCATATCCATCAAACTGCACATATGAATTGAAAATCAACACAGTATGTATGATTATAGCATTTAGACATATTCTAACACAGTCCACGCCCGGAGACAAGTGCGATAGCACCTGAGCGGAAAATCACCTGTACCAATATCACTTTCAACTGTGCAATCGCACGTGCCAAATAGGAACTTTGTTGTCGCAACTACAACACTAGTGAATGTCACCCTTTGCTTCCATAACTCTGCTTTATCCATTTTTACCTAAAATGAGGCATTTGACATGCTTCGACAACAAGAAACTCTGTGTTGCGGATAGGCAAATCTTGGATCGCATGTGCAATTCCTAAGTAAGAGTATCTGCTCGTGCAGATGAGGGTGCATGTGCGAATTGACGCTCGTGCACCACATTCTTCCAGGCATGGACTGCTAACATATATTAAACGTTCAAAGACGAACCTTCCCTCCAATCATAACTGTTCTGGGAGTAAAGTCCATTTCAGGGTCCTCTTTGAGGCCTATTATAACAGTAAAGCATATAAGTTAGCTGACATTACATCTAATTATAAAGTCATGTATGATACTTAATACGAATAGAGAAGAGGAGTCGGCAATCTTAGGCTCCTTCATCCTAATACTGCGTCTCTTCAACCTGACGATTGTGGCTCGCAATGTCTTCTTTCAGCATAAACTAGGTATAAACGGCTCATTCAGTCCTAAAAGTTGCTTACCCTTGATATAGACAGACACACACACATGCAACAGCTTTAATAAAAAGGAAGGACATATAAAGAAAAAAGCAAAGATTAACAATATTGAAATCACAAATCAAAATCATAGAATACACACTGCTACAGGCATGACGATAATCCAAAAGACAGCATTGAGAAAACTGTTTTTTTTCAAACGACAAATGAGATGATAAACAAGCAACTACATACGATTATACATGGTGATGATAAACAGGGCATTCATCAGCTGTCTTTTATATTCATGGATACGTTTTACTTGAACATCATATATCGAATCAACATTGATTTCTACTTTGTAATGCTTCTTGATGTATTCAGCGAAAGAGTTCTTGTTTTCCTGTGCAAGCAATAAAATCATTTTAAATAAGCAACTAATAGATAAAATGTAAATGGTTTATGTGGATTTCAAAACACGTTGTGCTTTGCTTGTATTTATATTGCTGCAAAATGCTTAAAACAGAAACAATAACCCATGAGACAATAGCATATAAAATAATAGACAACTGCTCAAAATAGAAAACAATAACTCATGAGACAATACCCTTTGAGATACTAGACAGCTGCTCAAAATAGACAACAATGACTTATGAGACAATAGCTTATGAACAATAGACAATTGCTCAAATAGGAAACAATAAATCCTGAGACAATACCATAGATATAGTAGGACTAGAGGGCGCACTACGTCACGTGACGATGGGAGAGCATGGAAATCCAAAATGGTACCAACAAGGTGGCAAAAAGCAAATGTTGTGGAGCTGTGTTGTCAGTTCTGCTTCGTTGTGTGATAACTTTGTCCCATCACCCATCAGTTAGTTGGAAAGCTCAAGACAAAACCATACTTAATTCAGAGTTACAGTCATGCTTCGTTTCTGAAACATTTAGTGCAAGATATGTTATTGCTAATTTCCTTTTTTCACTTGACAACAAAATCGGATACCCGTAGGCCACGATGCTTAGTAGAATGGCACCACTTGGGCACTTGGTTTCTATCACACAGTCTCCATCAAAGTAGTAACTATAAATAGGTCTTCGTAAAAAGCTGCCGAATGCATCAAAACAGAAAATAATGTAGAACAAATTGTTTGCAGTGACCAAAGATTAAGCCATAATAAAGTATCACACAGGTAGATAGACCAAAGAGATTGCTTTGCATTTTGTATGAAGAGCCCAAGTCATTCTCAAAAAGGGCATGCAAATCTGTCTTGTGTCTACCTATAGGCTTCCTACTGTTATTCCGTTGTAGAATAGAATATTTTTATAACTCATTCTGCTTATATCCAGCTTCTTAGCCATACAGCACTACACTACATAAAAGGTATTTGAGGATATATATAGTTACTTTATTACAAGTCTGCCTCGACAAGAAAATTAAATGTCGTTCAATGGGAAATTATAGCTAAAGAAAAGGCAATCAAAGAACTGATAGCAAAACTGAAGCATGCCAAAGCAATTTCTTAAGAGAACCTCAGCAATAATTTAGCAGTAAATTTGGCCACATGAGAATCAAACTCTTCAAAATGATCTGTAACTTTGGCTATATACATGCTTACAGAAATCTTGAAAATCAAGATTCCTAAGCCCAAAATCAATGGCAGATCATCTGAATAAATCTAATGGGTTGAGACTAAGTTGTATACCCAAAAGGTGTACAGCTTTCTAAGAAAGTATCTGTTTCTGTCCAATTCCGCAACTATTTTCCCATATTTAGCACACACTAAACATGGGCCATGCTATTCAACACTCCAAAATCATACAGCAGTCTTTCAAAATTACAAGCAAGGTGCCTTCATCATCAGTCTCGAAAAAATAATCATTAGAAAACAGACAAGCTGGGTTTCTAATTACGATAAAGCTGTGGGAAATGTTGACTATATATGCTTTCAGGAAAAACTGATATAACTCTAAATATAAATTTGTAATTCTAACAACTAACTTTAGAAAGATATGGCATGAATGCAGGAATAATTTCTCACTGACAAAGAAAATGGAAATAGGTTCTGTTAGCTGATAATCTTAACGGATGTGAATGATCATGTATATGCAGCTGAATCCAACTGTGCCTCCAAAAATAGTTTAGTGACTGGGAAGCTTGCTTGTAAAGTCAATAAACTTCAGTGCTTTCATATCCAAGCAATAATTGCAACAAAATCTATATAAAATTTCTTGTCTTTTATATTGCTATTTGCTAAGCTGTGCAAAACACCTTCAGTGATATGAAACTACTTTTTTCATAATAGATTTTCACTATAACATTATAGAATAACAATTTTCAATGGTAAATGCAATCCATTGGAATATGTTCTTGCATTATAGCATAATTAGCTAAGACATACTACATCTAAAAGAGTCAAACACTGAGTCAAAATTTGATTTTGATTATTGATTTGAATTTGATTAAAAGAATCAAAATTTGATTTAGAAAGGAAAAAACATAAGATGATGGGTAGTGTAGCTACAAACACACTTAGCACAACAGTTTCTGCTGCTGAATAATTCTTAAAAGACTTCAAAAACACCAAACTATAAAGCAATTTTATTCTTTGCTAAGTGTTGGAGAAAACAACAAAGAGCCTACATCTCTTTGGAATTTGATTGACATTGGGTCAATTTCAAAGATAATTCTCTGTTTTTCAAGTCTCAAGGTTGCACACTACGCATTCCATTAATCAATGGACCATGCTAGGGTACCAGAGGTTTCTCCATTTCAATTCTTCTGCATTTGAGTACATACTATTTTACTGCTTCTCATACGACACTGAGCTCGTTATATCCATTCAACTTACTCTGCCTTTATCTTCAAAATGAGATGTAAGATACGGCCATGGGGGCGTATCTCTACATGCCTGACCATGGGGGCAAATAACGTGGGACTATCCACAACGCTAACAGCTAGAGCGACGATCATTCAACATCAAAGTTCTGAACATTGAGCAAGAAAGAATCGCAAGACATGAAGTCCATTATTTTTTGCTTTTTCTGTAGTTCTTCTTGATGGTAGAAGAGTTGGCGAATTCTTGGCCTTAAGCACTGAAAAAGTCCCCGTCAATGCAATGTAATTCCTACATCTCGTACCAAAGCATCTTCAGATGTGTAAAACGCGAAGAAATAATGCAGTTCGCTACATTTAGGCAGATTTCAGTGTCCAGCTCATTTTTCCTTTTGCCCCCATGTCTTCACCATCTTGCCTCTACATGCCTGACCAGCCATTTGAGAGATATGATATGATACTTACAATAGTTGAAATAAATAGAAAGAAAAAGAGTAAGTAACTAGATTTATATCCTAGGATGCTGTTCTTCCAGAGGGTCGTGCTTCTAAGTGGCCAGGTATATTTTTAATCAGCTCTTTAAGAACTCCTTTAATTTCTTTTTGAAGTCACTAATAGTCGGGAGCTCCCTAATAGAGAGAGAACAATAGAGCACATCTTCTAGTCCTACTATTTCTATGGACAATACCTTTTGAGACATTAGACAACTTCTCAAAATAGAAAACAATTACTTATGGGACAATACTTGATGAGCCAAATTGAAATAAAGGCTTATGAGCCACTAGACAATTGTCTAACCAATGCAAATGTAAGTCGTTCGTTGACTACAATTTTTCGTAAGCTTAATTTTTAGACTCAAGTGCATATACGACGCTAAATGCAACAGCATCACTAACAATGATTTGATGCATATCATGCTGGTGCTACTCACTTGTTTCACTCTCATGATTTCTTTTATAAAATGTGCATTCGTTGTAAACTTCTTTAGCTTCTGTAGTTCATCCAGCCTAGTGATCCATCCTTCTCCAATTTTCTGTAGTAAGTAATGAACGATAATATAGCTTCCTCATCAACTGAGAAACTACAAGAACAACCTTGAGATGTTTCAATCATAGCAGAAAAGGGCACATGGTTGTTAAGTTAGAACTATAAAGGAGCCATTCAAACGGTATGTACGCTCCGAAGGGGGGGGGGCAGAACCAAGCAAAGCGTTAAGATGCGTACGAAAATGTACAAGGGGGATAGGACTCCTCAAAGAATGTACCTCCACTCGCGTACTTCTCAAACGCTGATTACTTGGTAAGCATACGAAATAGAAATAAGCATCCAAAACTATGATAATTCTGGACTAAGTATTGACTTTTTCCCACTTTGAAAATAGCGAAATAAACAAAAGATTTGAGCATCTAGGTGGGGTGGGTGATGACTTCGAAGTACGTGCGCTCGGGGGAAGGGGTGCTTCCAAAATGTCCAAATGCGTACATAGAGAGGGTCAACAATTGATGAATATTGAGCGTATATACCTTTGAATTGCCACAAATGGCAAATACTTGAGAACTACTTACAAGACAGTAACCTCTAAAACGGAATTTTTCATGAACTGAAAGTTTACAATGCAAGAAAAACACCACGATGCAAAGAACTATGAAAAGAGAAACAAATATTTTCTCCTGTCACAAGAGAAGTTTGTCCCTCAAGGGCGGAACAGTCACTCTATAGATTTCTATATATTCGAATCAAGCACGTAACTGGAGGAAATGCCCTGGAGGAGCAACACCTACCTGTACAATCACTTTAGAGGAGTAAAAGCCTTATTTTGTTATGCAAATCTCTAGATTAATAATTCTGTTGGGGGGACCATGCAAAATTTTTCGTTTGGGAGGATATTGACCACCATGCCCCCCACAGGTAGGTGTCTGATTCGAATAAAGATATTGTTGCTTATTCCGAAAACTGCAAAATTTGCCCTCTCTTTTCTAGAACACAATATTATTAAACTAAGCATTTTACAAATGCAACCATATCCTCCATTCTATCAACCATGAAAAAGCCACCCTTATAATAAACACTTCTGCCTTTTCACCACATAATTTACTAACAGGGGCGGATCTAGGGGTGCCATGCCCCCCAAACGGCAATGATTCCCATAGCAAACAATAGTGTTAAGAAACTTTTCACTCGAAAAGGACAATTATGCCCCCCCCAAAGTCCAGCTCTCGATCCGCCCCTGTGCAGTAAATATCTTGAGGAAAATATCTCCTTATGGTTGTAGTAAATGCATAAAGAGAAACAAGGCAAAAAATCCATACATCGCAAATCACTTCAGCAAGAAGTGGGTTGCACAGGAGGAGCCATCGACGAGGTGTTATTCCATTTGTTTTATTTTGGAACCTTTCTGGGTACATTTCATAGAAATGCGAGAATCTAACGGATAAAAATACGAAGTTAAACTATGGTATTCATGCTGTGAAATGATGTATAACGTATTTGTAGAATAGAATAAAAGACCTATCTGTCTTAGGTTTCAAACGTTTAGATCGGAATCTTCATCAATGCAAACACACGCGTGCGATCGTGAACACATACGAGCACGGGCACGCACGTACAAGCGCTGCACGCACGTACGAGCGCGGACACACACGTGCAACCGCGGGTACACACACACGCACGCAAGCACTCAGCAAAATGTGCTAAACTTAGAGTCTTACTGAACCCAAAAACAAAGCATTTCAAGTAGAACACGTGCATAGGGAACAAAGGAAATGTCTAAGGCACATGAAATAAAATGTCCCTTTCTGTATTTTGTACTCACATGGAAGTCTTGAGCAATTCTGAATGCATCTTTGCCACGCCGTTGATAGTATGGGAGGAGACGATACAGAGATGTGCCATGTTTATGCTCTTGACAGGCTCCTCTTCAACAATTGACAAAATTCGCATTTTATCAAAGTTTCCAGGCCATCGCTTCTCAACTGCCTAGCAGAAAAATAACGCAAGCTAGATTAACAATCGTTTACACCAACTAAAGCTACGAAAGAAGAACATTTAAAAACTTTTAGAATACACACTTTTCGTCTTAGGCCCATGACAACTACATAAAATAACCAAATAGAAATCCAAGCGTGGACTAGAAAAATCGTAAATTGAGCGTATTGTAAACTCAAATCATCAGTTCTTGAATACAAAGTACCTTACAGAACTCACGTCAAAGCTCATCCATACAGAGTGTTCGCACATTAGCGGGAAAAGGGTCCCAAAATGGAGACAAAAACGTACACGAGGAAAGAGATGTTTAGAATGAGTCCTCTACAGCAGTGTTTCTCAAATAGTGGGGCGTGCCCCTCAAAGGGGGCGCAATGTAATGTTAGAGGGGACGCGTATAACCCAGACTAACAGGCATACATATGCAATTTTTATAGATAATGGTCTTATTTATAGCAAGTGGGGGGTGGTGCGAAATATTTTCTCTTTCCATAGGGGCCTTGTAAAAAATACTTGAGAAGCACTGCTCTACAGCAAAAATTTGTTTTTGTATTGTACGTTGAAAGTTTTCTTTTCAAGATAGAAGGGAACTTTCACAAGTCGTATAAAAGCATTTTGAATAGAAAACTATTCATATAACAACAGAGAAGCTATGACCCTTGGCTGATTTCTGGTGTCGAAGGAGCTACACCGATATTGATGACAAATAGCATATAGCAGTCCATGCCCGGAGACACGTGCGATCGCACGTGCGCATGTCCACACACGTGCAAAATCCCCCGCATGAGCCAAAAATCGCCCGTGCCAACATCACTACTGACTGTACAATCGCACGTGCCAAATAGGAACTATGATGTCGCAACTGCAACACAATTGACTGTCACTTTTTTCCTTCATAACTGTGCTTTATCCTGTTTTATCCTAAATGAAATAGTTGACATGCTTCAGCAACAAGAAACTCTGTTGCGGATACACAAATCTTGCATCACACGTGCAAATCCAAATAAGTAAGAGCAATCACTCGTGCAGACGAGGGTGCACTTGCAAATTGACGCTCTTGCGCCAACGTCTTCAGGGCATGGACTGATACAGCATAACATGCCTTCGAAAAGCAGGGGGGAAATCCCTCAAGTCAGAGCCGAGAGATATTGAGAAAAGTCAAAAATTGAATAACAATCATAGCTGAGATTGAGATAACTCTTATGACATATTTTCGTTCCTTTCTTGGTTTTAGAATATAAACATCTAATACACCTTTTGCATATTCTGTATTATAAAACTTTAAAAGTAAACTCAACTTTTTAATGTAATATTTTAGAAGCGATGGGATCACTAAGCTCCTATTATGATTCAATTTTCTAAAAATTATGCTTCTGCCAGTAAGTGATAACCTTTAGTCTACTGAATATACAGTGAAAAATATATGAGTAGATAAGACAGTTAATAATCGGTGTAATATGGTTCAAGATTAGATAGAAATATGCTTTAGCAACCTTGACGTAGCGTTGCTGCTGTGGAAAATACTTTGTGTCATTTCCACCTGTGTCTATTTCTATTCAATACTGTGAGATATACACGGTCTTTTATAAGAAATATATCTGTGAGAAGCATGAGGCTGAAATTATGCAAATATTAAGAAACATTTAAGAAACACAGGCAAGCTGAGTTTCAAATAACAAGTTGCAAAACTGTTTTTACAAGTAAATTTTTGATCAAACTAGCAAGAAAATAGAATGAACATCCATTTCATGCCTCACAAAACCTGAGCATCCTCTTCCTTGCATCAGAACACCATAATCTGGTTTGTTATTGCATCAGAATTCCATAATCTGGTTTGTTATTGTCATTTGAAGTATTTCAATGTATGAAACAATTAAGAAACATTCAATGTTGAGTTTGACGAAATACTAGGAAACATTCAGGGTGAAGCCAAAGAGTTTTTGTCTTATAAAAGACCGTGTAGTACTCAGAGGTACGCAAATACACCCAGATGGTGAAAATCAATAAAAAAGCTCGTGCAACTGCCTTACCTTCAAATGAATACTATTAATGGCGAAAATGATAATCAAATGTCTTGGCAAGACTTTGTCAAGTAAGGAAGTTGGCCATCTTTCAAGAGCCTCTGGTAGAACTGTATGATTTGTGTAAGCAAATGTCCTCTGGCAGATGTCCCAGGCCTTAACAAAAGTAAATTACAGATAAGTGCTAGAATAAATAATCAGGATTCGGGCAGGATCTTGATAAGCAAATTCAAGCAGTTTCAAGGACTTTTCAAAGACAAACACAAAAATTTTCAAATAGCTGCAAAGTAATAGACCTTTGTGGGCACTTTATTTCTTCTAAAAAGTTCAAATAAATGTTATCAATTTACCTTATAGTCTAGTATAAAGGCGCTGGCGTCTATACCCAGGCATTCAAAATTTCTGCATTGTCAGGTAGAGAGTATACAGCCGCATATAGGCGTCCGGTGCCTATATCTCTTTTGCTAAATGTTACTTTGAATCACAATCTTTAGCCTTGCTTATGAGGAATCTAAAGAGTATTTTTTTTTATTTCAATTAATATTTTAATACGGACATCCTTTCAGCAAGATTTAACAGGTAAAAAAAAATATGTAGTTACAGTAACCGAAAAAAGGAAGGTAAATAGAATAAAATCGAGTTCGTAACAACTTCAGAAACCTCACAGACTAAAGATACACTGGTAACTATTTTTAGTCCATGGAAATTTACGCGCCCGGAAAACCAGAAAACAAAAGAGGAATGGGACTAGAGGCCTCTGGTGCAGTGACTATGAAGGTATCGTAACATATTTCTCAAAAGTAGAGCCTAACATCAATGACTTGTATATTTACTAATACGCTTTTAAAAAATTGCCTTGTTTATACTTCTCGCTGTCAATAGAAGAAACCTGATATTAGCAAAACAGGGCCAGATAAAGGCGCCGTGGCGCCTTTATTCGGATACAAACGCCGGTGCCCTTATATGAGCGGCGCCTATATGCGAGATTATAGGGTACTAATGCAACCTTCTATAAACTTTTTTGGATACTTCTTTTCATCATTTTAGGAATTTTTTATTTCTAGAATATCTAAAGGATTAGTCTTCTTCTGCAAAGACATAACAAAGATATAGCATTTAACAAAGCTTTGCTGACTTTTTCATCTTCTGTGACACCAGAGACGTAGCGTCAGGGTATTTACTGAATACCCTACAATTTTCAGATGAAATAAAAATCTGCACATGGTCATTGAAATGGTAAATGTAGTTGCCTTTCAACCTTTTAGCCCTTCTAAACTTCAATATAGTGAACGCTGAAGCTGCGAGGCCTTAAGAGAGGAAGAAGAACTTCATGTTAAACTTAAATCTGTCACGAATAAGCAGTGAATACCTTGGGCTGTATTCAGCAAATCAAAATGCTCCATTTTAAACAATAACTTCCTCATTAATCTGCGAAAACAGTGGGATTGGACGCATAAATTCTACAGCATCCAGCCTCAATTAGTGATTGAGCAACAGTCAACAGTCGCTCGCAGCCGTAGTCTCACTTCCAAGTTCATGAAAGCGATTACGCCTGTTGTCGAAAAGAATGCACAAGTATTTATGGAAGAATTAAACGAGAGTTCCGTGGTTATACATTTTTCAGTAAACAATCCATAATTGCACTTGTGTGCCATTTTTCTGGTAGTAGCAGTTGCGAAGACCAGTGAAAGGCAAGTTATTCATTAATCTCTCTGACCTAAGGCCCCTTAAGTAAGTTCATTCACCGTATGACTCTCTCGCCTTGGTTAGGAAAGGCACTATACTGTGTATTTTTGTGTAAGTGGTGAATGCTAACAGATTTCAAACAGCTCCCTTGAGTTATCAAATTTATTGGTCTTTTAAAGATCGAAACAGTTGCGTACTGATCAGTTCACATTTTTGACAAGGTCATTTTCTACTAATTCCAGTGTGATACGTACTTCCTGTTATCCGATAAAAAACCTTGCGTATGGGAAGCTTACTAAACAACCTGTTTTTCCATATTTATGCTCAGGCTCAAGGAGCCACACCCAGCTACACCCAAACAACTTATGATAGAATACCCAGTCGAAGTGGTCACGCTACGCCCCTGTGTGACACCACAGCTTCTTCTACATCACAATAAGCAGATTAAAATTTGGAAATAAAATAGATGAACAAATTAGAAAATCGAATGGCATAAGCTAATTTTCACACTTGTGTATCTGTACTATTTCAATAACCATATCTAATAAAACAAAAAAAGCTAAGCTCCAGCGATACATTATAACACTATGCAAAACAACTGGAGCTCGGGAGAAAGGTAGCGTGTATACAACTATTAAACAACTACTATAAATATGCAAGCATACCTTGTCCCAATCCATTTTCTTTTCGTCAACAAAAATACGCATAAGTTCAGGAATGGCAAGCGCTGGGTGAGTATCGTTCAACTGAATGGCCACCTAGAGTGAAATCGTTAGGATTCCATTAAACCATTAACAAAGTAGACACGTTTTTAATACAGTATACACAATACACTATGCACATGTTTTCTTTTTATAAGAAACCTAGCTCAAGGCCTAGTACTACAAGTTTCTTAATTTTTGGCCACATTTTAGTTCTAAAAGTTTCTTGATAAGTTTCTTAACTTAGCGAACTAAATTGCTGTGAAAGCGTTCGCAGAAGGTGAATGTAACAGACTATCTGCCCTATAGCAAACAAAATGCGTTAGTACGAGTTAAATTCTAAAGCAATGTCGTGTTTTAACACAGCTATGCGTTGAACCAGGTAGCGATGTTCATGTACTATTTGTCTAAAGTTTCTTAGCTCTTTTTTTGTAGTTCTAAAAGTTTCTTAAATTTCAGGCTTTCTAGTTCCAAGCTGCTTATAAAGTGGGTTTTTATAAAAAAACGTGTATACTGTATTGTGCGTTTGTAACTACAAACATAGATGTAGAAACAGGAAGCACATGGGACACGTCTCCTCACTTTTCACACATTTTAGTGAAGTGCCCTTTTGGAGATTACAGACTCGCGTATTGCTAATTGTGAGGGTGCCCCAGAAAGCTTATGTCCTCCTCCCACATTTTTCATTGCTTCCCACATCATTTAATAAAGGCCAGAATACATACGCAAGAATACTGCTATTTTGTATACTTTACAAGCCCTTTTCTCCTTCTACAAGAAAGTCATCTGAAATATCATAGCACAAAAGCAGAGACTTCTTTTCTAGGGAGCTTTTACTTTAGTGCCACCCCGTTCGTGTTCACACTGCGCCGTTTTTGTACAAAAACGCAGATCTAAATCTCCGTTTTTGAGAAACCGTTCACACTATTCCGCACATAAACCACAAAAACGGAGGTTTAGAAAAATGCCTTTCAAAGTGGATATTTACAACAATGGAGGTTTCTTCAACCGCAGTAGATAAGTGTCACCGCACAAAAACGGTTGCTTATCTCAGCCACAGCATTATCAAAGGAATAAAACCATAGAGACGGATATTGTTCCTTCGTTGCTGTGTGCAATGTAAACCTACAAAAACGGATATTTTTATCTGGATTTTTGTACAGAAACAGAGCAATGCGAACGGTTGACAGATATCTACAAATACGGATAATTTCGTAAGTGGAACAACGTGAACCAAACCTGAGAATGGCACCACTTCATTCCAGTTTCAATGCATGCCCTAAACCATAACACTAACCTTAAACTCTAACTCTATCCCTAAAACCTAACCCTAACACTAACCTTAAACTCTAACTCTATCCCTAAACCCTAAACCCTAATCCCAACGCACACCCTAAACTCTAACTCTAGCCCTAACCCTAAGAAAAAACTAGATTTCCTGACAGCGTAGTGTGTGAGAATGAGGCGCACATTAAGCACTTTTAGAACTTCATGTATAAACTACAACATTCTAGCAAAAATTGAAAATATGGTGCATTCATGGTAATAATATTGAACATAGCTATTAAACAATGGTTATGATTTGCTATAAAAGGCAATCCTAAATGGGAGAAAACAATTTCTTGCCGCTAGTAGCATTAGCGAAAGCGTAGCACTGGCAAATAAATCACACTCTAACTGTTCCTTTCTTGTTCCTATCATGGCTACCTTCACCTCCTTGACAAGAACGCCCGAGCACAAGGGTGTCAAACTCAAATTCACAGAGGGCCAAAATTATTCAGTGAAGTAACGGGCCAGACTCAATATCTATTGAAAAATTAACTGCAGCTGATATGTATGTTTAAACTGTTCATGTGGAAACAAACTTTAACTTCGTTTAAACACAGAATCTGAAACAACCAAATCTTGATACTACAAACACATGAGAAATTAAATTTGAAATAGAAGCTACAGTATAAACTGCGGACCAGCTCTAATGCACATTCTACATGAACGCGAGGGCCAATTATAAGTACATTCCGCGCCAAATTTGGCTAACGGGCCGGAGTTTGACAATAAGCAATACTGTACTTCAAAAGCTACTTTTGGGGATCAAAATCGCAAAATCTTATTTACATCGCAAATTGCTTTCAAGCTACGCTAAGATCCACCACTTGCATGCTATTCTATGCTATAGTAACATCTAACTTGATAATATGAAAATTGTTATACTTCCATCCTGGCTAATAGCTTTGATTCTCTGTACACCAACCTTGAGATCATTTGTACAGTAATTGCTTAAAATTTCACTCTTTGAGAATACATGCCCTTAGTCTATCGCACATCACTGCTGTAATTAATGCACTATTAACAAATATATAACCTTGAGGTAATCACCTTATCAGGAAACTCATCGAATGAAAATCGTACATCCTTCTTAGAATCAAATTCAGCTTCTTGGTATCGTCTAACAATATCATGCAAAGTCGCTGCAACCATTAGGTATTCCTGTTTCAGTCTAAGCTCCTTTCCTTCAAATATCTACAAATCAAAGCAAACAAATTAGAGTGATATATACTACAGTAAATTCCTAGGGACGAAGAATCTAGAAGATATGATGACAGACCGTCGACAAAGAACTACTAAGGTGTGTCCCCATCAAGCAGAAACATTTTTCCTGTATAAGTTCAGTTGAAAATTTACAGAACACTATGAACAAATAGCCCTACAAAACTATCACGCAGTGAGGATGGAAATGTATTGCAACTCTGCAACTACTACATACAAGAAAACAAACATATATAAAGACAAATATATAGTAGAAGCACTGTTTACAACCAAGGAAAAGCTGCAAAGAAATCACTTCCAAAAGACCAACAAAACAGTTTCCCATCCACAAGACAAAAACGAGCCATTCAAACTTGTAAACTAATCAAAAGATTTAACCAAATAACTGCAATCTCTTATGACCACTGTAGTCATAACAGGACTTATTTTCTATAAGCAATAAATGAAGCTGAAATGGCCGTAGAAATTTTAATAGCAGCTATTGCTTGATTAAAAAACCAAGGGGCTACATATCCACTTCTACGGTAGTAGAGCATTACATACATTATCATTTGGATAAAGAACTTTGGTGATGTTCTCAGCTTTATTTCTCTTCAAAACTGCTTTGATGTAATCACCACCCATAACTGAAAAAGACAGAAAATAAGGCCATTAGATACAGGAGCACAACTTTAGGGAGAGGAGGTCTAGGGGGCCAAGCCTCTACCCTCTTCAGCAAATTAATACAAGTGCTTCTTTTCTTGGAATATTGTGAAACGTATCCTGAGGTAGGAATAGCATATCTCTTCTGTTTGCATATCTATAAAGTAGTAGCTACACCAGGGGTTTTTTAAAGAAAAATTTAGAACTGTTCATAAAATTCAGTGATGCTTGTGTTGAAGAATTAAATTCTGACTGCAGATGGGATTAAAGTCCCCGCTTTTAGTGAAACGAGGTAGATAAAAAGTACTAATTCTAACACCTCCATTTCTGGTTGCGTTTCGACTATCATTTCACACCTATATCTACCATTTTTACTGCTATTTACTTTCTTACACCCTTCTGCCAATAAATAACAAACTTTCGAATTGCACAGTTGTTTCATTAGAAGTACACAAATTTTTTATAACTGCACATTTTGAGTGGAACTGCACGCTCAACAACCCTGAGCTATAATTTCTTTGTAAATTTTTCAATGTGTCCTTATATTAAGCTGGATCCATGCCACTAAAACTCTTAATTGCACACCCGAGATGTTAAAGAGCTCTTTGTTTTCTATTATTGAAGCATAATTTGGAATGCACCAAAAGTCTCTGGGACACATACAAAAAATTATGAGAAATCATAATCTTCTTGGCACTTTCATCCTTCCGCCCTAGACACACCCACTCCCCCTTAAAAGAATGTTACTTTGCTCGTAATACTCTTAGCATCATTGGGATTGTGAAATTTTTCCACTAACGCATGTACTTCTCTCAAAAAACAACACTGCTATGGGGGAGGAGGAAGTGAAAGCTAGGTGCAGAATAAAAAGTGCAACATGTCCCAGGATTTTTGGTGACTATTGTAGCGCCAAATAGCCATTAGGTATGAAAGAAAAGGAGAATGCATAATCTAAGTGGACAAAAACTAATTTGAATGCTTGAAATTGTTGGCAATGAATTATTAAACAGCTCTCAAATATTGCACAATAAAAGTCACCTATGCTTATCAAACATTCATTATCTGGAAAAAGAATCAGCTAAAACCGAGAAAATGGACTGCTATCTTTCATTAACTTTGGGATGTACATAACTCCTGAACGCCTCAGATTGCAATGGGATGCTCATTTCTGTCGGAAATTGAGGGAATTTAACCAAAATAAAGGAGCCAATTTCTTACTGAAAAAGGCAATGTCCTAACACCTGCTTACACTATCTCAGCTACAAAGAATAGGAAGTTAAATAGCTGCATTAAGTACTAAAAACACCATTGAAAAAGGCAAATAACAAGAACCATGATGACATCTTTATTCAAGCATTACTTGACAATTATAATTTTGTTGTAAACAAAACTCAATGTCACTATTGAGGTGCTTGCATTTAAGTTCATGACACATTTAAATGCACATTTAAGGCAGTGGTATATTGGAGAAAACCAGCAAGCATGCAACTAGGATTTTTTTTAGGGCAGGGGTCCAATCCATGAAAAAGGGGACATAATAACTTTTTAAAGAAGGTGCAGCATTTGAATACTGTTTTGCAGATTCATAAATGGAGGAAATAGTATGGGATGATTACTGGTATAGTTATGTCTGAGGTCCAATGATACTCATTGCAATCTATTTTCAAGGTAACAAAGGAAAAGCAGCTGGGGGAAAAGCCCCTAGAATGTGTTTGGAACCACACCATTTCAATGTAAGGAAAGCACCCTTTTTGACATAAAGAGGGCACTGCAAAATGGGTACTTTTGATATTTTGCGTAAAAGGAGAGCAGTCCAGACCCCCAGGGCACCCTAGTTGTGTACCTGCCTAGGTCCATTAATAAGACATCAATAATAATACAATAATAAGACTGGAGCATCATCTTACTTTTCACACTAAACAATGCAAAAGATTTTTCTCTCCAAAATGTGTGGGGGCACCTTGAGGTTTTAAATGTTTAAAAGCTCTTAGGAGTTGTCCAAACCCCAACCCACTTGATGTGCCACTGATATCAGAAACTATGCAGACATCTTTATCCAAGCATAGCCTTATAATTATATCTGTGTTGTACATAAAATCTCATGTCATTATTGAGAAGATATTTGCATTTAAATGCATGAAAATAGTCAACTTACAATATGACAAATCAAAATCTTTGGGGGATTTAGCAGACCAAAGTCTGATTGTGTTGACAACTTTGTTCTCATAACCAGCAACAGGGATATCATGGGCAGTAGCATGCACCTCTTCAGTATCAACCCACTGGTAGTTGAAGCCTTGATCATCACAAACAACTCTGCCATAAAAGTGAACAGGAATAGTGTACTCTGGTCGGCTTTTCTCCCAAGGGTTGCCATATTTCAACCAATCATCTGGAACTTCAACCTATAATAAGCAGTAGAATCATATTGGGAAATCTCATACAGCTACTACTAGGTAATTCAGCATAACTAGGTCTGGAAATTAAAAATAAAAAGCATGAGCTGTACCATAAAATCCATAGGAGAGCCATGGCCTTAATCAGAAAACTCTGTTGAGTGAGATTTAATTCACTCAAATACTGATAGAAACACAGGAAACAGTACATAAGGGCTGGTTAGCTTATACACAAGACTCAAAGGTGTGAAGCAAAAGACCCAAACTCTGAGAAATGGGAACAAAGTGTTAACCAAATGTACATTTTTCCATCTAATTATAACTAAAACAAGCATTTGCATTCTGTTTACCAATTATCACACAGTTGCAATAGTAAGATCTACTATGGTAGAACATGCAATCAACATGTTGACTAAAAGAATAATCCAAGTGACCTCTCATTCCTGGGCATATTTGAATTAAAGGAAGCTCAACAAGAGGGAATTACAGGAAGTTCAACAATAATATCATTTTTAGTGAGAACACCATTTTCTCCTCTTCAGTAGCAAATAAAGTCACCAATAATAAGCCACTGCCTGCCCTCTTATTTTATAAGCTATTTGTATATGTTAACAAAAATCAATAGTGCAAGTACCTTGCAAAAAACTCTACAAGAAAGAATTGTATGTGCCACACCTGCACATAATTAGTATTTATGTTTAGTTAGTCCTTTACTTTTTTGTGCATATTATAAAAGTCATGTATGTAAATGATTGGTGTAAATCATACTTTTGACAATAAATAAACCAACTGCAAAAAGTTTGATTTGACTTGAGTTGATTGATTTGATTTGAGTGGAGTTGATTGACCTAATTTGATACATAACACACAACTAATGAACTCTGACTGTGAAAAACTAAGTTAAATTTCAAGAAGGGAATTGCTATTGAAAAGAAGCAGTTTGTTGACAGAAGTAGGCTTTGGTAAATATCTTGCTTTGAATCTGCTGCAAATGGTGGAATTCACACTAGCATATAAAAATATTCATAAAAGTAGAGTTTGCTTCCAGGGAGAACACCCCCAGTAAAACTGGAGAGTTGTACTAGTGTTTTGTTGAATTTCATACTTCAATAATGCAAGCTGGGCAGCAGTTTCATAAAATTGCTTTAAATTTAAGGGAAGATTTCACAGCTGAACCACTCTTGTCTTGATCACAAGATTGCACTCTTTAAATCTTGGTGATTTTCCAAATTCTAAATCTTGGTCTACTTCACCTTTGCAACTCTCTCAGTTATCATAAATGCTATTAAGGAGCCAGGCTATAGTAGAAATTCCTTTATATCAATTTTTCAACTAATTCATTGAATATAAACTATACTTTTAACAATGTTGATTTACTTTTTAAAGCCAATAACTCTAGAGGCAATGATAACTGCCCCTAAATTCAAGTGGTTTCACTATTTTGACAGCAAAATGCATTGAATTTGTTATTAATAAGATAGAAAAGCTTTCATTTATTTCTAAATCAGTTTATACCAATACAAAAGCTCGAAAATGACCCATCCTTCTAAAAACAAATAGCATAACTGTCAAATACGACATTATGCAGATCCACTATAATCCTTTCAAATTCAACTGTTGACAGGTTTGCTCCAAATTTCAACCAATGATGGATTTTGTTCTAGAGTGGGACATTAATTTCACCATGTAACTGATCAAACATTTGCTGTTTTGATTACTTCAACCTCTTCTGTCAAATGGCATAATATATTTCTGCACAGTTTAATACAATAGTGCATGGCCTAGTAAGTCATGCATAAAGGAAATTTCCTCCTCCAACATTTGTTTTTTGAAACATGTGATATTACCTGCTCGCCATTCTCTATTTTCTGCTCAAAAATTCCATAGTCATAGCGCAATCCATATCCATGTGCTGGAATCCCAAGTGTTGCGAGTGAGTCCATGAAACATGCTGCAAGTCTCCCTAATCCACCATTTCCAAGTCCTGCATCCATTTCTTGATCAGTGAGCTCTTGGATATCAAGGCCAAGCTAAAAACCATCCAAAGTAACAATATTATTGTAGGTAGGACAAAAAGCTGTCAAAGGAAAATAACTAGCGTAAATATGAAAAATGCAATAGGTGGAATAATTACGAATTTTGGGGGATTGAACAATGGCAAAACATTGTCAGATTGGCAAGACTTTTAAATAATTGAACTGTCTGAAAATAAACAGTTCTGCTTTTTAATACAAATAGCATACCTCTAGCATTGCCTCCTCACATATTTCACTAATTCCAAGGTTCATCATAGTATTTGACAGGCTTCGACCAAGGTAATATTCAAGTGAGAGATAGTAGACCCGCTACAAAGCAAACAAGGTAAATTGAAAGCTACATTGAAGAATAAATACATACATACATACATACTTAAGATATATTTTGATGGTGGAAACCACAGCCTCAGAATAAATTTTAGTAGTAAAATGATGACAAAAAAGAGAGATATTTCAGTGCAACTTCATCCTTGAGTGACACACTTCAATCAATGAATGACATAAAGAACATAAAACTTAATTCATAAGCAGTAACACAAGCCTAAACTTTAGTCCATGAGTGACATAAACATTACAACAATAAATGTTTTTACTCCATACTAGAGCCATCATCAATAGGAAAGGAAAGAAAACTATGGGGGACTATTTATATGTAAAAGGAAACAAGAGGGGATTCAAATAGAAGGCAGCTACCAGAGCTTACAACAGAAAGTGGCTACCAGAGATTTATCACCAGCTAAACTATCAAATACTCTGAAATAAAATGATGCAAAAAAGTACAGATAATGGGTGACCCTCCATGGTACACAGCCACCTAAAATTGATGATCAGCTGCTTACTCTAAACATTATTGAAAGCCCTGATTACACAGGAGCACAGATCCTAAGTTGTACAGTTATGAGCAAAATATGGCTAATAAGTATAGAAACTTCACATACATGGATTGGTAGAGTACCATTTTGAAAGTGCAGGGTCACCTTTTTAAAATTGCTATATATTTCCATCCTATATTTGGCAATAGAGTTCGCAATAGTGGCTATTTTGACATGCTTTCTCAAAACTTAGAGTCAGATTTATGACATTCTAAAACTATAGATTTTGTTATGTCACACTAAAGTATATTTAAGTGTGGCATCACGAAATATTATCATAGATTTGACTTTGAATTTTGAAAAACCATGACAAAACAGTTATCACTGTTACGGTTTTGACTGTTTCTAACAAACAATTACTGACCTTAGTGTTAACTTAGTTCCTATCAAATCACTGATGTTTCAGTCATGTTCCAAATGTTTGCAACTGAGTCAAAAATACAATGGCTTGTATGAAAACCTCCGTGCATCAAATGGCCATATTTCATTATATTTTTACAGGTATTTGACTAAAATTACACACATGTGCCTATTTTATAGTGCTCTTTCAGCTCACAAGGTGAAATATAAAAACCCTAAAAATAGAATATGTGATATCATCACTTGAGTACTCTATACATAGAAAATAGGCAAAAGAAAACTAGGAATTTCAATTTAGCTCTTTTGATTTTACTTCAGTTTTTTATTCAGAGTCATCCATAGTTGCTACACAAACTCAAAATATCAGAAACATCCCATATGGAAAAAAGCCATAATATCAGTTAAGAGACTGCATAAAATATAGACTAACACCCTGTTACAACACGAAAAGGTGGCAACATTCTTTTGACATATGTAAAAGCTTTTTCTGTCCTGTAGTAAAGTTCTGTAGTACCAACAAACCATTTAATAACTTGTATTTGGCATAACTTGCTTCAGGTGCTACAATATGAGCTTGTTTGTCTTTCATTTCATAACTATTCTTTTGTATTCAAAATAAGGAAGTCCTCTGTCACTATAGACATGGATGAGTTGAATGTATTACAGAAGCAAGGAATGCCCTTACTGACAGAGGCTTTCACTGAGAATAAATCATTTATTCAGAGCTTAAGAAATTAAATGACAATGCATCCCAGTGTGCATTCTTTGATTTCTGCATGAGGAAGTGTCACCAAATTATTGCCTGTTCACATGTGGAAGCAGTGAAAACAATGCCATAAATAAGGACTGTGCAAGTGGAAGCAGCAACAGTGGCAGTACAAATTGGGTTTCTAACAAAGTGTGGTCACAGAATACTCTTGTGCTAATTGTAGGGGGCTGAATTAGCAGGGGGAGGGTGGATAGTTTTGATTTTCATAAAGTGGAGGGGTGGTAATAAAATGACCTACTGGGAAAATCACAACAACCTTGAAGGAAGTAGAAGAGTTGATGATCCCACCAGACAGTGTTAAGTGAAAATGGGATGGAGTGGTAAACACCTGGCAAGGGTTGCAAAGTGATTGATGGAGAGTTCCCTCATGAATGTTCCACCTAAAAAGGATTGTGAAGTTCTTCATGTAGAGTTAACTCATGAATGTTCCACCTGACAAGGGTTGTGAAGTTCTTCATGTAGAGTTAACTCATCAATGTTCCACCTGGCAAGGGTTGTGAAATGCTTGATAGAGAGTTAACTCATGGATAATGGGATGAAAATGATAGTGAAAATTTTGCTGATAGTGATGATGCCCACAGTTTGCTAAAATGAGGGGGTCATTACAAAATACTATGAGGGGTGAAAAATTTCAAAAAGTGCAGTATGACCCCCCCTCTACAATAACAAAAGAGTACTCCTTATTTAGTGGTTTGGCACATTTACAGGTGGAACCAGTTAAAATTGTGCTTTATATTCCCCATGCATTACAAAGAATACAATCTGCCACACACCTTGAAAAACTTGAGGGTATGATATACTTCAGAATAATTACAAACCTATTGAGTTTGCAACAATCATTTCCTTCATGGTACTCTGGCTACTTTTGTGATACAACAAAAGCAGGGATATGCTTATGGGGGGCCACCTCCTCCCAATGCCCACTAGACAGCAAGATAGTTGACCAAGATGCAGGAGGTTCAGCATCCTAACAATAGAATTTCCTTGACCTCTCTTTTTATAGTCACAGTTGGTCTGTGTTTTGTAAAATGTCCCCACCCCAAATTAAAAATTATCTAAACATGTCTCTGACCACATGTTACAATGTTCATTGCTTTCTGCCCTTAGGACTGGAAGCACACCACAACACACAAACAGAAAAAAGAAATGTTCACGTGGACACACTTATCATAATGCAATCAAATTCTAAGTGGTCATACATTCCATGCACATCTTTAGCATTCACAATTTCATACACCAGAGTATATGATAAAGCCAAATAGTAAAAACATTAGCATTTCAATTTCCAATGCTCTAAACGCCTCATTTACTATGCAGGTGTGGAATAGGTCAAGGCTCTAAGATAAGTTCAGCATGAGAATGCCTATTCAAATGCGTGCAGCTCTAATTTTGCATTAGTTTTAGCCTTCAACCTGACTTTCCATGGAGCTCTGAGCATTTCTTACATAACAGTATATGCTCATATGTAAACAATCTCAGGCTCCCCTAAAACCATGATGCTTTGTAGTTCTACATAATAGCTGGCAGCCTATCACACAAGCTTACAAAAGGAGCCGATATCACAAGCTGTGATAACTCCGTGTCAAAAGCCACCATTCTCTCATGCTAGTAAGCCGTAATTTACATCTACCTTTGCATCTTTTTGATAGTATAATTGTTGTGTGCGGATCCATTTGTGGACAAGGAACTCCCAAACGCTGTGCACCAGCGACAGGTAGAAGTCGTGCGATGTGGCGACATTTCTATCTTTAACAACTGTGAAGTGCAAATGTCTGTTGAATTTCTCTATTACTGAAGAAATATCCTCAACGGCTGGAATTCTACGGACAGAAATCTGTCTTCTTTTGTGGTGATCTGTCATCGGTGCTTCGCCCATTCTCAGTGCAAAATGCCCTGCTCCTGATTCCTACTTAGCACTGCAAGAAAGAATGCATACACTTTCAGCTTTGAGCTCCGTGGCAAGGGCGGTTTGCAGATGAAAGGTTACAAGAAACTTTTGGCCTCCCTTTCTTATCACTTGCCATGGAAATCAAAGGAGTAAGCTACGGATCACGTGACATGCTCATTTCACAGGAAACCAAAATGGTAGCAACTCAAAGTATTGCACCGAGAAGCAGTCACGAAGTCAACTTTCAAAGGCCCGGGGGGGCAACCAGGGCAGATGGGTGTGGCAGCCACGCCTAAATGCATAGAGGGTGCTTATTGCACGCATAGAGGAAGGAAGGAATGTTCTATTACATGTTGTTACCTATATTTGACAATTTCAATATTTTCAAAACATCAAAGTTGCCAAATCTTCCACTTTCTCCAGAGATGTGATTTGTATGAAGATACAATTTTCATGAGGAATACTATTCATGCTATGATATAATTCATGTTACTTTCTTGCTATATGGTGATCAAAACATCTGCATTCAATTATACTTAAGATTGTGTCTTCCTTATATGCAGATTGGCATTGACATGCTGCCATTTGCAGTTGTTGTACTGCTCCGTTGCAAATGAACAAAATGTTAACATTTTCAAAGCAAATAAGCCCTGAATTTAATTACTGTCTCATTTTAGGAGACCTGTTTGAAAAAGTAGTAATACCTAAAGCTTTTTGCTTGCTCCTTTAGTTTGCAGGGTGTTCCAATCAGTTCCTATGTAAAGATTGAGCTGTAATGGAAAATTAGATGGAGAACGTTCCCTCATTTTCCACCCACTCTAATCATTTTAGCTGGCTTTATATCAGAGAGTAAGAAGGAGGAAGTAATAGCTTCAACATGGTACTGAAGTATGAACATTAACACGTGCCCAAAGCTCCATTGCTATCCAGTTCTCTTTGTATGCCAAGTTAGAGCACCTGCTGTCTTCTGTAAACACTTCACAGTTTTCTTTTCCACTCTTTGCAGTCTTGTAATGTAAAAGTTTGCGGCTTAAGAAGAGGAATTCTCACTGAGAAGGTTGCCGAATGGCAACGAAAATTTTGAGGTTCAATGTTTAAGTGTTCATGTATGTTAAAAATTATGGTTTTAATAAAACTTCCTAAGGTAGGAACTACCAAAATACAACTTGAGCTATAACATCAATACTTTAGGAAGAAGCACCAGTGATCGAAAATGTCATTATAGATTAGCTTCTCGAAAGGCGCGAAAAGACTGTAGGCCTATAATTTGCTTGTTCATCATCAAGGACCTTCCTTGAATAGATGTGCAGCTTTAGCAACTTTCCAGCTATCAGGAAAAGTTACAATGAGAAGCGAGCAGTAAAAGAGGCACGGTAGAGGTCTTGTGAGAGAGGACATAGCAGTCTTAATAAAAAAGCTGGAAACACCAACCAACCCTAACCCATGAGATATTTTAATGCTGGAGCAAGCATTAACATCATCTTCTGCAGTTATCTCTATTTATACTCTTCTAGATCTCCATGTGTGACATTCCAGATTCACTCGATTTGATGCACAACTAGTGCTACTGCATAATTCTGAGCCATTGCTTGTCCTTAGGAGATATTTCATTAGCATATTAAAAGCAGCTGTAAATAAAATGGAGAAAGCACAAATTAGCCTTGCACTTGGAAATTTGTTTTTCTTTCCTGGCACCATAGAAGGGGTGTCACTAAGAATTTTCCTACGGGCAGCTAAAATACAGTTAATAGGGTACTATAAATGGCAAAGATCTCCAAAAAACAGCATGGTAACAGCATAGTATTGGGTAGCATACAGGGACGAGACTCAAGGAGGTATGGGGGTGAACCACTCCCCCAAACTTGAAAATTTGCCATTTTGCAGAGATCACATGACATGCTCATTTCAGCCGTTGACTGCTGACAGTTTCTTGGTGCAATGTTTTGAGTTGCAACCATTTTGGTTTTCAGTGAAATGAGCATGTCACGTGAAACAACAGCTCCAATCCCCAATGCAGTTTTCCGAGCTTTGCAGGTATTGCTCAATTTACAGGTTCTGTAATTTTTTCAAAATCTAGTAATAATGCACTATTTAAAAACATCGATCCAAAGATAGCGTTTTCCACCACTCTGTTAACCCCAGATTTTTCGCACCCAACCTTGGTGAGCTCTAGACTAGACACTTAATATGTACAAAATGCTGTAACAGTCTTATGATAAGCCCCAAACCAAAACGAATTATAAGTAGCCAAAGCCAGGGAACACTGAATATTTGAGCGAATAGTAGTCAGTAACAAGAGACGCAGCCTGCTAAAGCGGTGCAGTCGTATTGTAGATAGACTCAATTTTCAAACAGCCCTTTTTGGGAGCCCATCCCCGCCGCTCAGAATTGCTTTCGGCCCCCCTGAGCATGCTTCAATACGTACTACTCTGTGAGCCACACCCTAAATACCGTGATGGGGAAGGAGGCATATTGCACTTATCCTTTCTCCTTATTGTTTAAACTGAATCAAAGAATAACATGTTATTAATCAGCATTTTCAATTCTGGTGGTTAGATAAAAACAAAGTGTGGCAAGATACTACTTGTTAAACTGCATTTGAAATTGATAGCATTCATTCTCAAGGTTGTGGTAAATAAAGACTTACGCATCTTCCATATAATAATTTAAAGAGAATACTGTTAATGCAAGCAGATACAGAAAGTATCGAAGTTTGTTTTACCAATGTTTCAATTTTCTTTCAATTTTAGAGGTTTTTGATCCAGTAAAATAGGGACTTAGCTCTGCTATTCCTGAGTTGGGAAAGCAAATCAATTACATTTTGGCTGAAGTCTAGTCTAAAGCAAGTTTGGCTAAAATATTGAGTTGTCTTCAGACATAAGATTCCCCCATTTAACTGTTCACTCTCAAAGGACTAAAAAATCCTGTTTCTGAAAGGGTTTCAATCGAATTGTGATAACGACCCTTAGCAACAGTCCAGTTTCAGAGAAATTAAAAGTTAGACTGACTTTCACCAGTAGTGGTTAATGGAACTGCGATATGAACTAGAGGGATTTTAATGTAGAAAAACAGCATCAAGGAAAGGAAAGTATTTCAAAGCATTTTCTGCAACTTTGGCTGAGATGCACACCTAAAAACTTAAAGAGAATTACTCTCAAAAGGTGGTTGAATTAAGATACCCAGTAAATTGAACCCTGAGAAATGCTGTGATAATGCAACATCAAAATCTTCAATATCACGGATATTTCCTCTCAAAGATTTCAAACATAAAGTTAAGAATACTATCCAAATAGCTAACCAACTTGATGGATACAGATTTTGCATCAAATTGTGACTTGATGCAGACTAACTACAATCGTTCAATAACCTTCAAGATAAAATACTCCAAAACACTAAACTATTCTGCAAATGTGATAAATAAAATGTTTTAACTGCAATTAGTCCCAAACACAACTTGAGTTATAAAATCAAACTATGCACCTAAATTACAAACTTTGCCGTGAATTGCTGAGTACTGGTATCTAAACAGTACCAGAGAACTTGATGTGGTCAAGCGCCATTGATGGCATATGGCAACTGTCTCGATATAAGATCCTGTTGCAAGACACGGGCTGCTAGGGCCTAGATGCTTCTCCTCCAATACTTCTTCTAATGACACAGGTGAAGAGCTCTAACTACCTTCAAAAATTCAGATTGTAGCTTTGACCAGCGAGTTAAGTGATCAGCATGTACTATTAAGATTGCGAGTTGTTTGATCGAAATCTTTTACCCTAGTATGCTCTGGAGAACGTCGCTTGTATTTTTCTTACATTTCAGAGCTGTTGTGGTCGCTGTTATTGCTCTACCAGAGAGGGCGAAATGTTTCTTGCCCAAATTTTGTCAATTTCAGCCAATCAGGTGCCTGTTTTGTCGGAATTGGGCTTCTGATCTTTGCTATTGCGTATGTCAGGTAGCTATTTCCAAGGGCAGAATCTAGTTTGCCCAGAGAATGACTTCATTTTTTAAATGTTTATGTACTAGGCTCAAATCAAGAAAATGAGAAGTAATCGAATCTTGCGCCCTTGAATGCCTGGTGAAGCATGCTGGGATATGCTCAGTGTGGGGTAGTGCTGGTACAACTACTCTACGAATGTTACAAAACTACAAAATCGAGCAGCAAGAGTGGCTACAAACAGCTGTTTTGATGCTCCTTCTTAGCCACTTATACAAGAGCTCGATTGGCTTACCATTGAACAGCCACTCCTTTTTATAAGAACCAGAAAATTGAGGTTCAGGCAGGCTGTTCTTAATTTTTCCGAAATTTTGAGGCTTAATCTTTCTTAGCTTGTTTTGAATTGGCATGATATAAGCAGTTCAGGAAAACATAGAAAGACAATAAAGAAAACAACATTTGAAGTTTTGATTGATTGAGAGGCCACCAGCCAAATGCTACGTCTGAGATGGTTTCTCTTGCAAATCAGTATATTTTATTGAAAGTTTATGAACAATTACACTTAGACAATGTTTGCACATTATGTAGTTTCGCTAAAAGTAACTAATTCTCGAAAATCAAGTACGAGATGTGATAAGGCTGTCAATTCTCCTCATGCTAACAAGGAAGGCACATTTCATGTCGTTATATTTGTAGAAAGCTTGTGCATCGTTGTCCAAAAATACATTCTACGACAGTGTTTCAGCCTCAACCTTGCTCTTAAATTTACGTCAAATTTCAGGCTCGTTTTCTTATAAAATTGATATTATAAAAGAAGTGTAATAATTCTAGAAACAGCAAAAGTTGTATACACAGCTCTCCATAATGAGACCACACTCTATATGGCACAACTGTTTCATAATCTATCAGAAACCCAAAGCAAGGAGCCGCGTAGCTTCTCAACTGACTTGTACATTCCTCGTTTAAGGACCTCTAATAGCGAAAAGAGCTGCGGATATAGAGGAGTGGGTTTCTGGAATAACTTAATAGATGAGGCTAAGGGAGCCAAATCGTATTTTGCTTTCAAAAGAATTCTTTGCAAAGGAATATTACAATAAAATTACTACAAGGTTATTAACATATATGACATTTTATATACAAATGATTCGACTTTTATATACAATGCTAACTTTTGTTATTTAGAGTGGTCTGGAACAGTAAAAGGGGTCTTCAAAATTCAAGTAGTGGTCTTGGAAAGAAAGCTTAGCGTGGAGAATTTGGGCACTCGTTGCCTTGTTCGTAAGAGTCCTTCGGAAAGCTTCTTGTCCAAAAAACTAGTTCAGTCTTCCAAAGTCCATTTTCTTAGATATTTGAACTAGATGAAAATGGTGAGAAGGCATTTCCTACACTTTCCAACAGTCTGAAGGGGCGTGGTCAGAAAAAATTTTCTATCTAAACACTTTTTCCTATTTTTCCTCAGAGTTTTCAGATTATTTGTCCTCTACATTTTATATTTGCAAGCGTAAATGCGTATGACTAGGACATGGCATTTTTTACTTGGCCCTGTTAATGTATGGCGTAGCAACAGAATTCTGAGGAAAATGTCAGGAATAGGATCAGCAAGGAATGCAACATGGGGTTTGCAAAAACAGTGCTGTAGGAAATTCATGTTAATTTGGGCTCTGAAATACTTGTGCGCTTACAAACTTCTTAGGGAGCTGTCATGTTTAATGCTGGGTAAAATCTACTTGCCCTGTTAACTATATTCAATAATATTTGAAGCCCCATTTTGAAATGCTGGAAAAGTTCCATACCCTAATGGCATTGCTAAGTATGTCATTCAATCTGAACCTAAAGTTTGAAAGTCCTGATAACGCAATCTGGATATGAAGGAAAGGAAAGTGGAAAAGAAAAGGGAATTAAAGGAACAAGGAACAATCACCGTTTATTTTAAATTACTTTCCCTCACAACTGTATTTTAAGAAAAATTACGCATTTTGCGCTTAACATGTAAATAATATTATCTATATTTATGGTTGGCATTTATTCAAACTTTTGATCCCCCATTATGAAGTGACAAAAAAATTGCTAACCCGATAAAACAGGGCAAAAAGAGTTTACACCCCTCCAACAATTTTTCCACCGCTGTACCCAGAATTGACTGTTTTAACAGTCAAGAACCACTATCTTATAAAAAAGTCTAAGATTCATTCATTTCTGGGTAAAATGTTAACTTTTAGATTACCTGTTAGCTTTTAGTTTCTCTAAGGCCCGTCAATTAAGTACCATCAACAATTAATTTATACCAGAAGTGTGATTCTGTCGATATCCTTATCTTTGGCTCTGCTACACATCCTAGGCTGGTGTATTCAAAATGAGCCCGGGCCGAAAAATTTAGCCAGTCTGCCCCTGGAAGAGTCAACAACCTGTTGGAAAATACCTAGCGCACCTTAATTGCTGGGAATTTTGAAGCATTAGGGGTGCACTTTTGCACCTGGTTCCCCAGAGAAAAGCGTGCCAGGCCTCCGCTTAGGGGGAGTGAAGTGACAATTTTGAGTTGAATTGAATTGATATTAGAAGTTTCAAACACCAGGTGTATGAACTGCTGGAGCAATATCAAGCTACAGGTACAGAGGTATCTAGTTTTTATATACTTCCCGCAAACAATTTCTCTGTCTAAGTTATGCCAAGTAGAGCTTCCGAAAAACATCTTGCCTTCTTGTTAAGTAGTGCTTGCCTAAACCCAATAACAGTAAGAGACCTCCTGGGAGCAAGCGTAAATGATTAAACTAGGACTTCAATCGATGAGCTACCACTGTTTACATCTAGCCTGTAAAATGCTGTGTAGATAGTAGGCCGTGTACCAATCTTTTGTTAACCATAGCTCAACGGAATTAGTCAATAACTTTGATGCAAAGCTGTTATTGAACATTCTGAGAGATGTAGTAATTGATGCATTTTGTAGAGCACTTGACATGTGCTCTTTAAAAAACAGTATAATGTAAATTCCACTTTACTGTGGTATATTTCTTACTTTTTGCAAGTGCTGTTTTTGAGGTACTGTACCTATAAAACTACACACCAGTTGCTAATTATTTCTTTGAGTCTCTTAGATTTCATTTTTTCTAATTAGGGTGAGTGTGAGTTTTATTCCAGTTAATAGAACTTTTGTTTTATGGTTCCTTTCTACTCTCCTTTTTGCACAAATATTGCATGTTCAAGTTAGATTTCCTCAATGGAAAAGTCTCTAGTGGCTGTTACCAAAAAGATGTATGGGGTAGATGAGGCTCTTGGTAACCAGAAGGCCATATTATTGTTCTAGCAGTTGCTTTGAGGATTGATCATGCCCTACTTTGTGCCACCTAAAATGCCAGCCCACTTTTAGTAATTTAGCAGGAGTACAGCCATAGCCTGGATAGAAAATATGAAAGGATTTGGGTCTTTCTTATGTTTGTTCCATACCTCAATTTTACAGCATGGTAATTAATATCAATATTGTTTTAGATAGCGCTCCATTTCTATATTTTCACAGGTCTTTTTTGAAGTACTAATCCTAAAGCAATGTCAGAAAGAGAGGCAACTCATGCTGGAACCTGGTATAAATCAGATAGTAAGAGTTCTTAACTTTTTATCATTGCCACAAAACAGCGTAACTTTGACCTCTGAAGTAACTTTGACTGCTTTTGGTTTTTTTCTCACAATGTCAAAATCTACTATTCTATTGATCAGAAAGACACTGTATTGAATTTTCTTTGAAGAAGAACTATTTGGCTCTGTCTTTATTGGAATTGCTTGCTGATTCTATCCATCTTAGGCTTAAAAATGGCATGAATTTCAAAATGCATATTTGCTATTCAGAATGTTGCTCTGACAAAATCAGTTGAAATTGTTGTTTCATATCAAAGTGTATCTACTATGATGCTAAGTCTGGCTCAATTCAATATCTGGAATAAAATTTATGGAGAGCTTAGTATTCAAACTAGGGTGGTCAAAGTTAGCCTTAGAATTTGAGACTGTTTGTGGTAACTAATCGATAAGAACTTTTCTGGGTATCGAAGACTTCATTCAGCCACAACTGCCTTAATTAAGATCACAGATGACATTCTAAAAAACATGGAAAGAGGTCTTGTTACAGCAGTTATGCTCATAGACTTTAGCACAGCATCTGATACAGTTGACCACAGCAAATTGCTTGTCAAATTGTCAAAGTATGGTTTCAATTTCCATTCAGTGTTATGATTTAAAAGTTACCCATCATGCAGAGTTCACTATATTAAGGTGGATGGCACACTTTCAAAGGATTCATTCCTACAATGCAGTTTTCCTCAAGGATCTGTTTGAGGTCCAGTTCTTTTTATGATTTATCTCAATGACCAACCATTAGCACTTGCATTTCCTACTCATCACCATGGATATGCTGATGATACCAAGATGTACAATGTTGCACCTGTATACTTGATCTCATTGGCACATATGCAGATCCAGGGTGATGTTCAGATACTCATAGAGTGGCTTACTCAGGATAAGTTGAAAGCCAATCCAGACAAATTTAAGTACATGCTGATTGAAACAGCAGCCATGTTAGAGAGAATTCCTGAGGTGTTATTCAAAACTGAAATTGACAACAACATTTTGAACAGGGTTGAGGTGGCGAAAAATCTAGGTCTTGTTATTGATCAGAGCCCTAAATTGGATACACATAACAAGTATAACAAACAAATATAATGGAACATTAATAAAATTGACCAAAATGCATGAATGCACAAATGTTCAGAAACTTAATCAAAGTATCATCTGCATCAGCTCTTGACCATTATGATATATTTTACAGAAATGCCTTTAGGAAAGAGCTTCAAAGAGTACAAAGATCACAGAACTTTGGTGCCAGAGTTCTCACAAAGAAGCTAATATAGAATAGTATTTCATCAACAATAAGTGAACTGGGCTAACTAGCTATGGGTAAGAGACAATTTTTACACAGAGTAAATCAAATTCACAAATGTTTACAGGGAAATGCTCCACAATACCTCATAGAAACTCTGAATTAATAGTAACTGTCATCAATATTGTACATGTCAGTCCAATAAGCTACACTTACCATCAGCTGAAACTAATGGTGTGAAGAGAACATTTCAGTGCATGGGGTCTACTGATTGCAATTCTTTGTTTACATTAGCTAAGAGTACATCTAACTCAAGTAGGTTGCTAGCTCAAGTTAATTCCTTATTTTTTTGTTATTCCAACTATTTTTGTTATCACTAAAATGATAAAATTTATTTCTACAACATCAGAGATGCCTCTTCGCAAGATAGGAGAGATGGTCTCAAGGGCATTTCCTGCCCCCTGCTCCCCCCACATATGAGGGCAGAGGGGGCAGCCGCCCCTCCTACCCCAAACATAGGTGTCCCTGCCATATCTTGACCAACTTTCTTACAATATCAAAAACATTGGGGGTGTGTGCCGCCAAGTAAACGCATTGCTTTCCTGACCCTCTAATGACTTCTGAAACTTGGAAGCTATGAAGCATCATTTCAAGAGAGCTAATTGGTTGATCAGTGATTGGCAGGCAACTCTAAACTGCAAGCAGATGCATAAGAAAAGAAGATCAAAACATTATAGGAACTTGATCAAGCTCCTTGTTAAATTGAGGAGTTTGATTAATCAAGTTCTTTATGTTTGCTTCTATTACAACACTTCTGAAGCCAATGAGTGGCGGATGATCCCAATTAATTTTATTGTTGTCTGATTAACCTGTGTTTTATCAGCCAATGGGCACACAAATAGAAATACTATCTCAATGAAGCTGTGCTTCAAATATAACTCTTTTGACTTCCAAAGTTCTAAATTAAGATATTAATGTAACTTTATATTAAATTAATATTTTGTGGAGTGGCCTCTTGCTGTAGCAATGGTTGAAAGTTGCTTTGGAATGGATGCATAAAGTTGTTTTATGAAGAATGCTGGGGTTTTTCACCATTCTTCAATAACTCTTTCAATAAGTTGCTGCTTAGACCTTGAAGGATCTAGTGCATTAGGATTCATTTGTTTTTTCATGCCCAAATGATAATTTTCAATTATGTTAAAGTCAGGGCTATGCGCTAGCCATGGAAGGGCACTGAACTTACAGATGCTCAGGTAAATTTTGGTAAATATTGATTTGTGAGGGGTTGTATTGACATGTAGGAAGATGAATGGCTCACTTTCTTTCCAAGCATTGCTTTTGTTCCTCGAAACAAGCTATCCTGCCATCTTTCCATATACTTTTCTGCATTGGTTTGTCTGTCACAAGCAGCACGCTTGTCAAGACGTTTAGGCCCAGCAGATCCCCAAAGCATGACCAATGTTGATTTTTGACAGTTCACGTCCTTTCACTATCATTTGATGGTGAAAAGCAACATTCAAATATTTTTGAAAGACCTTATACACTTTCATTTCTAACAATGGCTCGCTCTGTCATTTTGGCCACTTCACCTATTTTGTTTATAGCTGTGTCATTTCTTATGATATCACGGCAGTTCTAGCATTGTTGAATTCCTCTATAAATTTCCTGTCATTTGACTCTTAATTTAGCATATTTTTATCTTTGAACATAGGTAATAACTGAATGCTAATCTTTAAGATAAAGCTCCAAAAAATTTGGACACCACTATGATTAGGGTGTTTTCTACTTTTGTCCCCCTAGTGTATCTATAAGTGTATCTGTAGTTGAATCTTCATCATTTCATAATTGAAGATAGGGGGTGTCATGGCCAGGGAGCAAGGAGCTATAGCCCCCAATTGTTTTGAAAGTGTTGGATTTTGGAAATTTAATGCTTCACCAGAAAATTGTTGGACTTTTGATGTTGAGTAAAGATAACGGTTTTGACTTTTATTGGAAAATCTTTGAACTTGCCCGCCCTCTCTGCAGGTGCCACAATGCCTCTGATTGAGGAACATAGTTTCTAGCAATGGGAAGAAATTCACAGTAATTCATAAACCTTACCCTTTGACTGCTATTTTCTGCTTTTTATGCTCCAGATTTCATGATCAGTCATGTCACTGTACTGAACTTGATTTGATTATTGGCCAAACCTTAATGAAATCTACTTTGTTCCTTTTTCTAATTTCAAGCAACACAATTCTCAAAACTGAAGGTTGCAAGCCATACTCCCTAATCATAAGATATATTTTTGTCATAGGATCTGTACTTAATGGACAACTTGAATCCTGGTTATCAAAAGCAAAAAAGGAGGATAAACCTGCTAAGGCTATAATCTCTCCGTAAGTATTTTACCTCTTTGTTGCTTGCCCATTAATGACTACTACAATTAATGGTTGCTAGGCATAAAATGAACAAGAAGTTTTATACTTTTAGTAGAGATGCTTGATAGACTTTTTCCTTTTCATTAATGCTCTTTATTTAATCATTCATCTCTTTTTCAGCCATGCTGGCTATACCTACTGTGGGGCCTGTGCTGCCTTTGCATACAAACAGATTGATCCAAAAGAAATGTATGTTCATACTTTGATGTTCTTTTTGCCTTGTTACTATTTTATTTTGGATTGTTGCATTTAATTACAAGATTGAAATGTGTATATGCTTTCAATCTTGAAGATTTTCAATATTGAAGATTTTCCTGATAATAGGGATGAATAAATATCCATTAGTAATAGATAAATAAATAAGCTAAAAATCCATAGCTGGATGAGATGAAGAATGTAGCAACTTCTTCTGTGATTTTCCATTTTGTGGCAGCTTGTAGTCAATAATATTCATGGAGCAGTTGGACTGTTGTCTCTTTTGCAGCTCTTCTGCCTCATAGATTTCACTGATAGCTTGTAGTGGGAATTAGATGTGTACACTCTTCACTCATGCAGATTGCTAATTTAGTGAGTTGCTACTGTATAACTGCAAGACTTGTGATGTGTTAGGATAGTCTAGACCCAGGGTCACCAACCATTGAGATATTAGGAGCCATATTTATGTTATGTTACCACAAAGAGCCACATTATGCTCATGGGCACACATGAACATCACCCAACCCCTTCCTCTCAAATAACAATTCTTTATTTGCCACAAGTGAAGTAACCATATATAAGAAATACACACTTGAACATGAATATAAGAACCTCAGGAAACAAAACAAAGAGCTGCATTTGCCTTGGGAGCAGCAGGTTGACGACCCCTGATCTAGACAAACTTTTCAACCACAATTTTGAAGCATGAGGTATTACAGTCTACCATTTAGTGATTTCTGTTGAGAAAATGCTATGGCACTGAGAAAGAGGCCATGGCATTTCAGAAAAAGGGTATGCTGCCACTCCATGCTATGTTACTCTAGATTCAACACGATTTGTATTTTGATTGATCTCTGCTCTCATGTTTTACCTTGGCTGTCTTTGGTGATGACTTTTTAAAGTGATAGTCACTGTTATCTTTTTCCTTATTGTTTAGTAAGAGAGTATTTATTCTTGGTCCTTCACATCATTATGGACTGCCAGGTTGTGCTTTGACGAAAAATGTTTGGTACAAAACTCCTCTGTATAACCTAGAAATAGACACAGAAGGTTTGTTCAAATAATACTTTTGTGGAACCAATAGCTTTGAGTTTGCCTTGTTCTCTTCAGCAAGAATTTTTCTTTCCAAGATGATCCTAGCCACAAACTTTATATTTATATCCACAGGATGTTATGCTCAATTCAAAGTTTGCTGAAACGGACTTATTGCAGTAATGTGAAATTTGGACCTTTGTCCTTATTAGAATCCCACTTCTTATTAAATTTTAAGAGAAGACCTCACCCCTATTCATAATTAGTCTCATCAAAGTATTGCAGCAAGTACTATTGAATATGGTTTACTTTCAGTGTTACTTTGAAAAAGTTTAAAATGTGAAATCCTTTCAGATACATTACTTTTTGATGATACTTGGAATATGAGGTGTCACCCCATTCTAGTAACTTGGGTGTGGCAATTAAAGGGCATGGTCTTCTAAATCCTCCCCAGCGTGTGATGGCTAGTGCTGTCTCTTGTCAGACACATTCTCAAACAGGCCTATTTTCTTTATGCCACTTTCATTATGTAGTAGGAAGATCTGTTTCACTTTGGCCAAATAGATTACTGTGCCAAATGTATGCTAACCTTAGATTCTTGATCAACCCTAAATCTGTAGACTTCTTGATAATCAACAATGCCTACTCTCAATTGCCAAATAAACGGGGGTACTAATAAACAGGGTGGTCGGAGATTATTCCGGAATTTGATAAACGGGGGGTCAAAATAAACGAGGGGTTAGAATTTGAGTAACGGCTTTAAACCATTTTGCAAGGACAGAAAGAACAAAAACAGGTTGTCGTAAAGCTCACAACTAAAATATATACAAAAGCGTGTTATTTTGCCTTAGAAATTGGTCGTAAATGGCACTAACAAAGAAAGGAAATGAAATGACGGGTTCGTAAAAATTAGTCAATGCCCTTAAAATTAATAAACGGGGGATCCTAATAAGGGCGGGGGGTTGGAAAAATTGAAGAATTAATAAGCGGGGGACGTTTATTTGGCACTTGAGAGCAACAACTCTGCAATAGTGTTGGTAAAGTAAAAATTTGTCTGATTTATGTTGTTCTGCAATATGAAGGAACATATACATTTTGCTTGCCATCTTTTTACAGTCAATGCAGACCTATTTAGTAGCGGCTACTTTGAAAAGATGGAACTGGGAACAGATGAAGATGAACATAGTATCGAAATGCAGTTACCGTATGTGGCAAAAGTTATGGAAAGGTAGCTATAAAATTATAGATCGTTTTTTATAATGCTTACATTCTTGCAAGCTAAAGTGTATTTGAGCATTTTTTGGGTACATACCATCGTTTCGCAGGATCAACGTTATTCAGTGCGGAAACGGAATTACTGAAAGGACTAAATATTAAAGGTCATATGGACTAAAGAGACTGGATATGGTATTACTATAAGAACTGCTGATTTTCAAACTAAAGAAGCCTAGAATAAACATCTAACCTGTTGGTATCATTCAATGTAAACTACCTGTTTTTCTAGCCGTAGAGGAAAGTTTACTATAGTTCCAATCCTTGTTGGAAGTACAAATAAGCAGAAGGAAGCTCTTTATGGTGGCTTACTCAGTAAATATTTGTTGCAACCAGAAAATCTTTTCGTAATATCATCAGATTTTTGTCATTGGGGTATGTATGAGTTGACCTTAGTGCTCTTCCTTGAACTTCATGCTTTTCCTTAAGATTGTTTTCAGTTCATATTTAGGTACAAGCGTGTTTAATTTGTTTCATGTTTCTCATTCGGTTCCTCGATGTACTGTCCATTCTTTTCATATTTAAAAATAAGACCTTTATGTTTTGTTTATCTCTATAGTTCACTCTTTGCATCTTTTGTTAGTTATGATATTCTCGTTTGGTGTCTTACCTATGTCACATACTTGTAAAAGCGTACAAACAAACATAGGCAGAATCTTCCTACACCTCATAGAGAAAAACTTCCCCAAATCCAACAGGCTCCATAAAATATTTAACAAGAACACAATCAAACTAAGTTACAGTTGCACGGAAAACATACAACAAATAATAAAAAAACACAACAAACGCATCATGAAACAACCAGAAAGCACACAACCCACTATACCATGT
>WIPJ01067290.1:421891-434168 GCA_018155075.1 Cassiopea andromeda | reverse complement strand
ATATATATATATATATATATATATATATATATATGTGTGTATGTGTGTGTGTGTGTGTGTATTATAGTGTAGCGATGAATTCTGCAATAGTTGTCATTACCTGGGTGGTAGAGCTGTACAAAGTAATAGAGGAAAACGGCATATTCATGTATGTAGTGTAGATTGATAATTTGAATTTGAATTCAATTTGAATTTAATTGTGTAGGACGAAGATTCCGATACACATTTTACGATAAGTCATTTGGAAAGATCTATCAATCAATAGAAGCATTAGATAAAATGGTGAGTCTTTATTAAGATAATGATATTGAGTACTTTTGCGAAAATATATACTTTAAGATTTGTCCATGGAAATGTAATAGTTTATGTTTTTCCTAGGAAAATGTTGCGAAACAGATTGATCTACTTTTTTGCATGCATTTAGCTGATTTCCTGCTCTTCTGCCGCCTTCAATCTCCTTAGGCAATTGCTGTAGCACCATGATTGGTAGCTATTTGATTGACGAAGTTCTAGCGTATCTATGGAGCACTTTGTGTTGTTGATTAGCATAATATGCAATTCAGATTGCAATAGGGCATTGAGAAGTAGTAAATTTTCTTCAAGATGACCAAGTTGTGCACTATAAATCTAGATTATTATTTTCATCAAGAATAAGGCTCAAAAAGAAAACCACAAACGCCTTATCTTATTTTCAAGGGTATGGCAAAAATTGAGGACCTAGATGCAAATGGTTTTCACGAGTATTTGAAAAATTATTCAAACACTATTTGTGGCAGGCATCCGATTGGAATCTTCCTTCACGTAAGTTGCTTATCGTTGTTCAATATTGTGAGTCAATTGGGAGCGTAGATATTCAGTGTTCCCATGCCTATTAAAAATCCTAAAATAACCTAGAAAAAGAGAACTTTCCTGATAAAATTATAAAAACCCTAAACTTTCAGGAATATTTTGCAGTTTCCTAAGTTTCTCCTAAATTTTTTTCATAAGTTGAATTTTTTCAGGAGTTATGCAGCTTCATAAATTAGTTTGTGATAGTTTCTCATAATAAAACTGGTCAAATAATCAATTATCAAAAATTCTACTGTGGTGAAAATATTATGTTTTGAATAGGAATGATGACTTTTTCTGCTATACCAAGCGTGTGATGATCATTTGCCCTATTTATATCATGTTATCTGAGTGACCTTTTATCCATCGTTTTCCCAAAAATACCTCAACGCTTACCGAGTGTCTCTGGAATCTGCAAACCTCCTAAAATTGGGCGAATAAATCTCCTAAATTTTCCTAAATATCCCCTTAAGAATTTGATGGAATAGGTGCGAACCCTGATATTGTTTTTGCGTTTCAAATTGGAAGTGTAGTTTAATCTGCTTTTATGAAATTCTATGCTTTTTGAAGTTACTGACACATCCCTTGGAGGTGGAGTTCATTTTTAGGAGGCACACCCTTCCGGCCTAAATATACCGCAAGGGACAAGATGTGTACTAGATTTTCCTTTCTTTACAACAATAAGTCTGCGACATTCTTGTCAGTTGAGAATCTGAAGATGGTGCATGTTGATACACAGCTTATTCGCATGCGTATTTGATTTTTTCTTATGTTCTCTTTCATTCTTCTCAGGCCGTTGAGGAAGCAAAGAAGCATAACAAAGGATACAAATTCAAGTTTTTGAGCTATTCGCAGTCTGGAGCGTGCACAAGTATGGACGACAGTTCTGTCAGTTACGCAGCAGGCGCACTCACAATTTGACCCTGCGGAATAGTTGACGAATAATTGTTGTTGAAGAAAAACTAATTGACCATTGTTGGAAGAGGTATTTGTATATTAGTAATATGTAGAAAGTAAAGCGAATTGACTTGTTAGACAACTTTTAGCCATTTTTCATTCATTTTGTCCTCTGTCTTTCTCCCTCCCTCCCCCCTACTCTCCTATCATCAATCTATTAGTCTTTCAATGTCCTTCTCTCTTTTTCACTTTTACTCATAAATTCTGGACATATTTGAGGTGGTGTAGAAGCAGTTATATTGAATACGAGGTTATATATATTGTTAACCTTTCCAAAAGTGTTTGAAGAGGTTAAGAATATATATTCTACTACTTTTCTGTTGTGGTTTCTCTCTGCTATCGACTTAACGAAAACATGATGCAAATATGCTAAGTGGTGCAAGCATACCTTCGCTATTCTCGCCAACAGTACGTTGCTGGGAATCTTCCTTTAAAACAGAGTCTAGAAGAAAGTCGAACCTTCCTTCGGCAGTAACTTCTTTATGCATAACCTTCCTCATTATACAGCATCAATGCGAAGTTTCCCATATTGTCCCTATATTTACCTCATGCCAAATCACCTGATTTAAATGCAGCAGAATCTTCCTCAAGCGAGATCTTTTTGTGCAATTCCCGAGCCTTCTTCAAACCAGCACAAATTTAAGAATTCTTCCTCCGGCTGACAGCCGTGGAGCCGTGACTTTTACTTGACTCTGCTTTAAAGTATAGTTTCCATGTTTGAATGCCAAGGGGATGCTATCTTTAATCTTCGTCTTAGCCATTAAATATAATTGTTGATGTGCAATAAATGATAGAACCTAAAGCTGAAAGATATGATGTGCAGTAGTTTTAGAAACAAACTATTTCCTTCTGTTTGTTGAGGTACAACGTGACATGTTCGTGCATTTTGCTGTATTTATATTTAGAATTTACTATCATACACGACACCAATTTCCATGCTTAGCATTGAAACTGCATCTACTTTAATATTTTAAGTTTATTAACGTGTTATAAGCTAGTAATAAATTCAGTTTTTGACTTACACACTTCGTTTTTTTCATTGAGTTTCAATATTCTTGAAATGGTTTGATTTTGAGGCATTTATTATTCCGAACTGACATCATGCTAGGGCCCTACTTCATCATGAAAACAAATAAAGAACCAAGGACACATTTAGGAGATGATTACTAGGGGTTGTGTAAAATTATGAAATATGTTGTTTACCACACCTCTCAGATATCTGAATAATGAAGTCACGTCCATTTTTCTCTTTTATTAATGTCCATGTTAAACATTTACTTTTTGTGTAGAAACGTCAATCCTCGACTATAAAGCATGCCTGTTGCTACAAAAAACGCTTAATATTTTGAATTTTACCAAATGGTATGAAAATATTGCAGGATTAACCGAATTTTATGACAATATTGAGGGTGTCATACCCCCTACAACCCCCTGTAAATCTGTCTATGCCAAGAACAACAGAATAGCGAATTTGGTAGCAACAATATAAAACGTAATTGAAAACTCTCATATTCAAAATATCAAAGATTTCAGAGGCTCGAGCCTTGAGCTTTTCTTATATTTCAGTGACTTTGAAGCCTCAGTATTCTTATAGACTACATTATTCAAGGGCTGCGTGTGGATTTGGAGGGGGGAGGAGCTGGAAAATGAGCGAAAGCAAAGTGGCAAAATTACAAGGTTTCAAAACAATGAGATACTATATAACAGATGGCTAAAAAATTTAGATTGAAGACTGAACAGAGACCATAGCCTAAGATTACAGTATGCGCCGGATAATCCGGTATCTATAATTCAGATTTAAGAACAATCCTGACGTTTTTCCATACTCTTAATACTGTAAGTATCAAAATGTACTGCTTATTCCGGTCTTCCCTGCTTTATCCTGATTTTTCTCAAAATATTTACTTCCAAATTACCCAAAATTCCCAAAATATCAAATTAATATTACGAAAAAGCTCTCTTCTAAGAAGAAGGAGACAAAAGTACTATATCTAGACAATTTCCCATAACTATCTCACTAACCGCCAGTTGTTTTTGTAGGGAACTTTTGCTGAAAGCCTTCAATAAACTATTATTTCCCTTGTTTCAGCTCAATTTATAGCAATTAATAAAAGTGTTGCGGAAATATTATTGGAGCTCGTTGCAATATCTCGCTATGATTAGTTTCAAGCTGTACTTGCATTATTTCAACCCCTACTCTACTGTCTGTTTCAAAAATCGACCATTCTTTTTATCCGGATCTCCACTCAATCCGGATGCCACTTTTTTATTCTGAATTGCTTCTACCCCTTGTCTGGTTATTTTTATCACCTTGGGAACATTTGTTGACACGTCCAGTGGTGGCGCCACGGGGGACTGTGGGGCACGTCCCCCCACTTCTCACCAAGATCAATTTTCTAATTCGTCCAAATTTAATAAGAAAATGCTAGGGGTGGGGTAAGGGAACTCTAGCAAGGTTTTGAAATGGGTATGGCAACTAGATTGTGTAACATGTTTAGCGCGTGGCATCCAAAATCTTCCCAGTCTGCCATGGTTTGAATTGATGTGTCACTTTGACATGATCACCTATCCCCGTGGCCAGCATGCCACTGCAAGATAATTGATAGGTCAGGGGTAGGCATGGCCTATTTTAGTGTGGTTTTGGCCATTATCTGTGTTCTTGGAAATCTTGAGTGTAGTCTTGGAGATGTGAAAGTGTGGCCGACTCTCTCATTACCGCATGCTCCTTATTTCGCAGAAGTTTTTCTTTGCTTGGGTCTGCACATGCTCCACGTAATTTCGAGAACAGTACAATATGTACTTCAATTTGGCATCAAACAAAAAGCTCCAAATAACACTTTGGATTGTTTAAAGGGCGTGATCACGAAGAAAGCTCAAGTAGGGTGTGATCAAGCTTTATCGTAACATCAGGCCTTGAAGTGAGAGGCGCACGATCGAACCCGAGCGCCTCCACACTCCCCTCGCGAATTCTACTGGCTCGATTATTCAAGCTCTTAGAATTGGTCAAATGTTTATGTTCAAGATATGCAATTAAGAGAGAGATTTCGCTTGAATCTTACTTGAAAATCTATAAAACAATCATTAAATGACATTTCCCTCTCTCACTTGAATTCGGGAGTTCGTATGTATAGAGTCACATTGTGGACAAAATTTGCAAAACGAATTTTATCATGTCGTGGCACTAAAACCAACGCACTGCTTCACACATTTACTTTTGTATGAGCAATTCATCAAAGGAATCCCTTTTGATCTCAGATAATATGCTAAAACATTGCTTCATGGGCCCTTTAAAGTGTTCTCAAGGAGGGTATATGCTCACACTCCAACCAGCACACCACTACAAATACAGTGTGAGAGCTTGATAAAGCGTCTTCATGAATTGAGGAGCTTGACCTATCAAGTGCCTAACATTTGCTCATTTCAAGGCCTGCATAGCATAGTGTGATCTTGGAAAATTTCCTTGAAATAGGCCCTGGGAGTAGGGGAAGGGATATCTCGCAAGATGACATTTTACTTTACTTCAAACTTTCGTCACTTCTTTTAGTACTCACTGTTGTACTGTGACACTAAGATAGTCAATTTCTTGCAGTGAACTGCGTGTGGTAATCAAAGGGTGTGGTCATTGTAGGGGATGATCCTCCAGATCCCCTTTTTCTGTGTCGTCTCTTCTTGCTAGCACATGTAGATAAAACAGTTTCTGACTCTTGTAGTGAAAAACAAAGCACACACTTTCTGTAGGCTAAGAACAAAGCTTAAAAGAGTAATAAGGCTAAGACTTCGAATTTTCAGACGAAATGTGACCTTAGATGCTTAAAACTAAGTTAAGAATAATCTTAGGCTCAAACCAGAAACAATTTGTAATATTGAGGCTTGGCGCGAAGTTGGGAATTCCAGTAAAAATAAGGGTTTACAACTGTTCTGGCGGGAAAACGCAATATCAACGATCGAGAACGAGGCTGAGTTGGGCGTTGAAGTGCGCGCGCCCTTTACGGTATATCTATGGAATTTACACGACCTGTATAACTCATTTGAATCTTTGAAATGCCACAGCAAACGGCTTGCCGAATGAAATTTTTTGTTAAGGTACTTTTTCACCTGTAAATGTATTATTGTCAAATATTTGACTCATTTTTTGCCTCAGTGCTACTTACTTGCTATAATTACTGGAAACTTTGCTGCGCGCCCGTAATATATTGCCCGCGCACTAGTCTGCGCGCTTTCCAATATTGGACGCTCAAAATCACTGTTGAAGTGTTCTGGCCGCGCATTTGAAGAGGCGCCAAGTCACCGACTTGCGATCATTAGCAAAAATTTCGAGATTTGATCAGCTCAAACAATTATTTCATTTTTACTGGCCACAATTTTTCTAGAGAAACATAGCTTGCCATTTGAGCTGGCAATACTTCGGTAAACTTGGCGTAAATGCTGATAAGCCTGGCCAAAACTTACTAAATTACAATTGGTGAGTATTTTTAAGGGTTCGTGCTCACCAAAGATCTGGCACAAAAGGGCATCAAACCCATCCTGGTTCCCCGGCCCTACTACTGATTTTATGACCTGTTTTTGGCTGTCTCTCTCCATAGTTGTCAGCTTTTCTTTTGCCCGTGATTACCAAGCATGCATAGTACTCCATAGATGCAGGCACATTTTCTTCAAATTTATTTAAATTTCTGTTGAATGATGTTTTGAATCTTCTGATTATTTAGCAAGGGTCATTTCTTGTTTTCTATTACAGCACAATGCAACCTCAAGTTCACTTTCCATTTGAAATATGAAAGTTTGATTTAGTTCAGCTACTTCAGGCTCAGACCCAACTAGCTTGTGAATTTGTGTAAGCATAATCTGAAGAATAGATTGTTGTATTTGAAACTTCACTATACAATTTCTTTGCAGAAATACTGTTAACTTCATGTGGGAAATGATTATTGGAAACCTTTTTCTAGTGTTTATGTTCATGAATCTCTACCTTTATATTCTCACAGACTAACACCAATGTCATTGTATTTGTACAATGTCTTGTGGATTATGCAGTGCTGTTGTGTGAAAAAGAATGGCTCACAGATAAGAACCTCCAGGTACAAACCTTCCCTTGTATATAATTTTGTTATTAATAGGATGAAAAAGCAGATACTTCATTATAGATATTTTGAAATCAAAAGTTGTTCCTATTTATGGTAACCAGCAATCAGGGAAGCCAGGAAATTGTCAGGGAATTTTGATTCTGTCATGGAAATCAAGGAAAAATCAAGGAATTTTGTACAATGCATGCTTTTGAGAGCCTTTTTATTTGGATTTGGGATCCTTCTACAGATTTATATTTAACAACAGTGAGAATATTAAGGATTTTTGCCAATTTTTGTTTGTGAAATCAGGGAACAGCCTGGGAGTTTCATAGGCAGACACTACTGGTCACCTTATACTTACACTTTGTCTGGAACACCTCTGTAGTAAGGTATATAGTAGATGGAGTTGTTTGAGGAAATATGGTTGTTTTATCAAGAATGGAAACGTTTTTTTCTTTGCAGAGGCTCCTAGACTCTATTAAATGTGTTATTCAGCAAGAGTTTGAAAAATTTTCCCTAAAGTCAGATGGCAAAGGCTCAAAGTGTGAATGGAATGTTTTCCAAAGTATGTGCATACAGTAGTATTTTAGTCATTTCTTCAAATTCTTTTCCCTATTGGGAATCTGAAATCATGTTTTCCATAGCCTTGTATATAGCATTTTCATTGCTCAAAAATGTAGAATGCAATTTTGAAATATAAAGAAGTCAAAGTCCTTTTCCGCGTCCAATGGCACATAGGGCAGCGCCTATCTCCGTTTCTACAGCCCTAGGCCACGCTTCTGCGAATGCTTTGAAAGCTACAGTGGGGGGGGGGGGCTGGTCCACTAGTAGCTCCGCAAGTTTAACTTCCCACTCTATTCTCATATGTCGAGTGCCAGACAAGAAGGCAGTGAGTACCATTTTAAAAATCTTTGGTATGACTCGGCCGGGGCTTGAGCCCACAACCTACCGGTTGTGAGGCAGATAAGATCATGAAGTAAATTTTTAGATATTAATTGCTACATCTTGTGCAATGATTTAGCTGTAAGTCTTGCTTTGTTCTTTGTCTTTGGTCAATATTTTTCATTACTTTTTTAGATGATCAGTTAGAAATACAATATAATTTCAGAAAAAACCACACCAAAGAGTTTATACTTTGGAGTGACATTTTGGAGGTTAGTCAGCTTATAGAATTTAACTTCCTTATTTATTAATTTTCAGTGTGCTTCAATGGCCTTGCTATAACGTGAAATTGGGTGGGTATTTCTGTAAACACAACAAGTTATATACCATTAGGATGCCATTTGAGTCTTCTGACAGCACATCCAGCCTAAAGCCATTACTATTCACAAGTGAATAGTAATGGCTGTTAAGTTTCACAGGTATTGCATATAGAATTATAGCAGTATATATCATAACAAAACTTGTGAATATATATTCTCAAAGCAGCAATGGATAATATGAACAACAAAACAAACAAAATGCAGCATGAAGCAACAAAACAATAAAATAGTAAGATAAAGTCTAAAGTCCATTGCAAACATGAAGATCCATTTCTGATATAAGTATAATCATCATATTCCCATAATGAACCACGCCTGGAATAACAGATGCTTTCGAGATTGGCCAAGGTGTCCGGCAAGGATGTATTTTGTCACCTCATCTTGTTAACATCTATGCAGAACATGTCATGCGAAAAGCACTCGAGCATCATCCAACAGGAATAGCAGTTGGCGGGAGATTAGTCAACAACCTCAGATATGCTGATGACATCGTCCTAGTTGCAAAATCTATGCAAGAACTTCAAGACTTGACCAACAAGGTGAAGACTGCCAGTGAAGCGGCAGGACTTTTCCTCAATGTTAGCAAAACAAAAGTCATGAAAGTGACAAAGTCTCCAAGCAATGAAAGTTTAACTGTTAACAATCAAAACGTCGAAACTGTCGAAGTTTTCAACTACTTGGGCGCACTGCTCACAAACACACTGGATGATAGCAATGAAGTCAGACGACGCATCGCAATTGCAAAGACCGCGATGATTGGGCTAAGCAATATATGGAAAGATAGATCCATATCACAATACACAAATCTTCGACTCCTTCGGGCACTCGTATTTCCAATTGCAACATATGGGGCTGAATGTTGGGTCTTGAAGAAAGTTGATACAAACAAGATTGCTGCTTTTGAATTGTGGTGCTATCGCAGACTCCTTCGGATTAGTTGGGTTGACAAACGTACAAACCAATGGGTTTTGGAGAAGACTGGGCCTTGCCGTAGACTGCTGGACAAGATCAACGAAAGGAAATTGAAATTCCTAGGACATATAGCCAGAACATCCGGCATGACAAAAGATCTGCTATTCGGCACAGTTATCGGCAAAAGGGGCCGTGGAAGACCCAAAACCAGAATGTCTGACAACGTGAAGAACATTGCGAACATCAGCATGGCCAGTTTATTAGAACAAGCTCAAAACAGAAATCATTGGCGGAGTTTTGTGGAAAGTGTCACGGCTGGTCAGTAATGACCTTCCCGTCGAGAAGAGAGATTCCCATAATGGCTTTAGGCTGGAAGTTTACTGCCAGTTTTAAGCAATGTAAATGGTCCAATCCATGCCCTGAAGGGTGTTGTGCACAAGTATCAAATTGCACATGCACTCAGTTGTGCATGAGTGATACTTCTGAATTCCTTGGATTTGCACATGCAACACAAGATTCCAGCATCCAGATACCAAATATGTTGAAAAATGGTTATATTTGCAAATTATATGCTAGAATTACCTTCATGGAGGGTCAGCAAAGCATGGCATACAGAAAGTTTGGACAATTGTGATTTTATGGTTGGCAGTGATATTAGATTGGGTGATCTTTAGCCCATGTTGTAGCTTTTGCATATGCATGGATGTGTGGATATGTGATAACATGTGTCTCCAAGAATGGACTGTACTAAGTATTGAGGTATGACTTGCAGCCAAATTAGAAGCTGCAAGGAAAAAATATAAATCATGCTGCAAGCATATGACAGTTTATTGAAAAAGGAATACTTTTGTCAAAGAGACGCTTCTCAGTAGCAATGCAATCTACTAGTCAACACCCAGTACTCGTTGGCATCAACTAGAAAGGGAGTATAATAAGGAGGGTATTTATATTTTTGCTAAAAGTACATAAATTGGGAGCATTGCTAATAGCTAGGCGGGTCATTGTTCAGTAGACAGTATGCAGACCTTTCAAAATTATTGCAATTAGTTGTTAGCATTGTATAAGTATAAGGAAATAGTTTGTTTTGATTCCCTTAGTTGTTGTTATTGATTTTTGTTCACAAAGTCATTGTATTTTATGTACTTATCCTTTCTAAAACCTTTGGGGCAGGGGGTTGAGATTTTTAGAATTTGTTTAGTTGGGAGTGTGCTTAATAAATGGAAATGGGTGGTGAAATTTTCAGAGCTCTGCAATCAGAGGCCCCCTACTATTCGGTGCCAATGAGTAGTTTGTACTGTTTTTGATGTATTCATTCCTACTTGGGCTCATGCTGACTCACAGTAACCTTAAGCCTGGTTTTCATATATCGTAATTCATTGGCGATCATCGCCGTTGCGGTTTCCCGACCATTGGGGATTGTCCCCGATTGCTTATGACTTATGAAAACCGCACTATGATGAGAAACTATACCTTGGTTTATACTTTTCTAGGAAGCTATTTGGGCAAAGCTTGTGTATGATTTTATTGGTTATAACATTCATATCAAAGCAAATTATGTTCCCCTACCATCAGGATGGTCGCCGATCATCGGGGATAATCCCCGATCAACAGGAAGTTCCATATCGGCGATGATCGTCGATGAATTACGATATATGAAAACCAGGCTTTACTTACAACGTACAGTAGGCCTCTCCATAAGGATTTTAGGAGGCATGTGTCCAATTGTGCATCTTGTGTTGAAAAGTTACACTGATCCGGGTGATTTGTTTGTTATACACATCCAAAATCAAATTAGCAAGTGAGTTACTTCTGTGATTGCAAATTTTATGTAACAGATTGCTTTATTTGCAACTTTAATTACAAAATTTCAAGACGAAACATGGGTTCCTCTTGCTGTCATTTCAGACTTCAAGTTTGAGAAAAGCATTCAGATTCACTTTTCAATACATTTCTTCAATAGTCATAAGTATACCCTAAGGTTAGAAAAGAAAAGATTTTCCTAAACATCAGGGGAGTCATGAGCTTCTTATTGTTTCATTTGAGAGCAATAATCTTCTCCATACTGCATCACACATCTAGTTGAGTGTGATAGCTGCCAAATTTTACCCTTTTGTATATCATTCTGTTCTATGCTGTTGTTTTGTTGCGCAGTTCCATTTGTTATGAAACCAAAATTTTTAATGGCCAGGAACAGGCTTAAGGCTCTCTGAAAGCCAATATCTGTCCAATGAAATGATAAGATAGCAATAGAGGATTAGAAGAATATAAGAGAAAATTAAGGGATGAGTAGCATTTAATTTAAAATATCAAGAAGAATCAGGGAATTGTTTCCTGAAATAGTAGTGGCAATCCAGTATTACTATAATGGTGTTTGAAGTTAATGATTATCCATAGAAGTTTGGGGAATTAGGATGGTTGTAAAGAGCTTTCAAGCAACAGGTGCTTTTGAATCTTTAAATAATCTAGATATTGCTTTTGCCAACTGCCAAAGCAACAATGCCAAGCTAAAATCCTCGCTACAACTATTTGGAATGGTAAGAATAGTTATCTTGGAGACGAGCTCAATGTCTCTTTTAGTAATTTTGGCTAGATGTTGATTTCTCATTTCCCTCCTCCCTCCCCCGAGAAAACTTTTGAGTTGTATGTAGGAAGTGCTAATCTGAAGTTGTATAATCCAGTTTCAGAAGACGGCTGGAAGAAGTTGGGCGGCCTAGCAGTCAATCAAATTGTGATCATTAAGACATTTGTAGTTTCTAAAACATTGGGTGTCTAAAGCGTGGGGAAGGGCTGAAGCCCCCAGTGACAATGTTCTTGGGTTTACTCAAAAGGGTTTTCTTCATCATTCAACAACAAGATTCTTGTCCTGTGGGGCTCAGAGGGTGCAGTGCTCCTTGTTAAATTCATGGAAGGTTTTAGGCACATCCCTCCTTTTTAATGCAAAGGTATTGCAAATATTGTTATAGCCGGGCCCAAATGTAGTGCTCAGTGGAATATCAACGAATGATGGATTACTTTGCCAAATTTTATAGGGCGTGATGTACAGCTTTCTGTTTTGAGCCCTCGCCCCCTTGTTAAAAATTCAGCACTAAACTCTTACTCACCATTGCAAAGGGAGGTGGGTTGATCAGAAAGAGGAATTTCATGGAAATCTACGTGAATATTCGAACTCTTATGGCGGGATAGTAGATAATGAAATCACATAATCACTAAAATTTGCTATTATCATAACCGCCGAAGTCACACAGACTGGCATAT
>WIPJ01067290.1:374467-418220 GCA_018155075.1 Cassiopea andromeda | reverse complement strand
TATATATATATATATATATATATATATATATATATATGTACACTGTATTTAGTCTGTTAGTAAAACGAAAATAGGGTGATTCAATAGTTTAGTCCCACCACGCTCTAATTCTAGAGGAGTTCCAGATTTGGATTTATCCTAAACTGAAATATCCGCCGTTTTCTTGGATCAAGCATAAGTCTTGATTGGTTGGATAGATTTGGTTGGTATTGGTTGGATTCAAGATATGTTGGGATTAAACTGCTGACACACGAGTAAACAAATTCATAATAACAGTATTTAATGCGTTTAATTTTGCATGCATAGTTTTCTTTTAAAAGCTTCCAAGTACCCACTAGATCTTTCCTCTATTGTTAGTCCTTCCAAAGTTTAGTTCCTATTTTGGTAGTAAATGTGTTTGATGCGAATTGCTTGTTATTTCCACTCAGATAGATGCAGGGCAAAGTAGCAGCATCGATGTTAGCAAATATTTTCTTTGCTCAACAAATGAAAATACCATGTCAGCTGAAAAGAAGAAGGATTCTTTATCTAAAATGTGAGTTCACACTTGCTTCTTGTGTTAGTTTGGTAGCTAAGAGACCCTTAAGACCTCTCCGTAACACGTGGAAGATGTCTTTTTTGATAAAATACCACTGTGGTCAGGGGTGTGGTGCTAAATTTTTAACAATGGGGCTCAAAGCAGAATTTGGGAGATGACACCCCTTTTGATTCGTGCAAAATAACTCCAATTCATTCCTCGATATTCCTCTGATCACCAAACTTGTGCCAGTATTGTATTGTAATGTGAACACTCGTGTCAGTATTGTATTGTAATGTGAACACTTGTGCCAGTATTGTATTGTAATGTGAACACTTATTGAAATGAGTTTGCAAATCATGACGAAGTAGAAAAGTTAGGAAAAATTTTCAATAAAACATTCAAAGGGGAGCTGAGCCCCCAGATCTTCAACAGATCTAACAAAGGGGGCCGCGCTATCCTTTATCTTCCCTAGGACTACATCCTTGACTGTGATTCGCTAATTCTGTTCCTCGAGAATCGAAGAAGACAATATAGGCATCCAACTGGAATGTTGCGCAGTTTTTTGTGTAGATGGCATTTAAAATCATGTTTTCAATTTTGGTGTGATGTGCACGTTTTTTTATAAGTTCAAATTCTCTGACTTCAGTCTGGATGTTTCTTAATATTTTGTCAAATCCAGCCTTAAATGTCTCTTAAATTTTTCTTAAATTTGAGGACTTTAATGACAATAACAACCTAGGTTAGGCAACGGTAATGCAAGATAAAGGATACTCAGGTTTTGTGAGGCATTTAATGGATGTTCATTCTATTTTCTTGCTAGCTTGTTCAAAAATTTGCAATTTACTATTTACAAAAATTTTCAAAATTTTCAAGAATTTAGTGAAAATAGTTTTTCCAAGTTATTATTGGACATTCATTCTGTCAATGTTTCTTAACTGTTTCTTAATTTATGCCTAGTTTCAGCCTGTTGTTTCTTATAGACATGTCTTTTATAAAACAGAGCGTGTCGTTCATCATGCTGTTTAACACACTGTTGGCGTGCAACACAATAGGTTGTTCACTGTAAACCGTATCACCCCTATTTCTGCATGAAAAGTATGCTACATCCTTTCTGTATTGAAACCCTCACATCGAATCTTTCTATCTTTAGCAAGATGAAGATGTCTTTGAAAGAAACGAATGAATCTGTTACTAATACGAAAAAGCCAAAGAAAGAGCTGAACAACCTTGTTTCAATTTGCAATACGTTTGCTCACAAACGGCGGCCTACAAAAGTTAAAGCTGCAACTAACTCTAATAAAAGAGGGCAAAGAAAAGTGGAAGGTACACTGGATGATATATTGTCAGAGCAAGCAATTGGGATCGATGCAAAGCCATTAGAATGTTTGGATAAAATGAAAAAAAATAATTACGACAGAGGTGTTGATGTTGAGGAAAAAACATACATTGGTGATGCAAATGATATCGTATTGGTTGATGGAGATAAGTCTTCAAATAATGAAGACATTCAGCGTAGTAAGAAAAATGACTTGAAGACAAGAGCTGGTCCGCTAACTAACAATCTAAATCCAACCTGTGAAGAATTTGAAAGCGGATTTTCAAAGCAGGGCATTGAAAGTGACTGTGTTGCTGACGGCCAAAGTAGTAGACCAGCCTCTACAAGATCCATGACTAAGAGGAAATTGACCCAGAATGGCTCTAATCGAAGTCTTCGCCTTGGCAAACGTCGGAAGGAGGCTCCTGGTGATGCAGCTATGGAGATAGAGGTGCAAGAAAAAGCTGATTGTGGGAAAGAGAAGACAAAAACTAGTTCACCATTGGCTTGTGTGAAGAATTCATTTAACATTGATGATTATGATGAAGTTTATTTAGATGGAGTCAGGTACTTCATAATTTTACTGTACTTTACCTTCACTAATTGAAATACGTCATTACACCTTGATGATGTGTCTGTGTCTCCTACAGGTTCAACATCCAATAATCTGAAAAGTTCCTTTGACATTCATGCATAGTAATCTTATCCCGAGATTCATTCAATTTTTTTCTAGTTCCGTCAAGGATGTGAGCACAGACCAGATTCGATCAATAGTGAGGAGCCAAGAAAGAGGCATTAGGGATATTTTCGAGGGCAAGGTATGTTGTTCTATGAGCGAGTATCTATTTCATATGCACAACATAAACACATTGTCATTTTTTAACAGGTATATACTGCACTGGGAGTAAATAACGCTTGTAGAAGTGTATAACAGTGTGACAGAGGTGTTTACCTTTAACAGTAGCGTGCCAAAGGACTTTTGACTGGGGGAGGGGCTATAGCAGACGAAATTTACCGATAGGCTGCGAAATCTCCCAGAATTACCGACAAGCGATAATAACAACTACAACTTTTACCGACAAGCCAAAACATTACCGACAAATATATTTATATGTATTTATATTTATATCTATATAATGTTATATTATACTATATTATTTTCTATTTTATTTTATTATGTTATATCCTTATCCTGTGGTCTATTTTAAGTTATTCTCAGCAAGACACCAAGAATATAAGAAAGGTGGACAACTACGCGGTAAGTTTACTGCTGAGGCGCATAACTTCAGACCGTCGTAGTTTGAGTATAGTTTGAATATATTTTGCTGACTAGACATAGCGACAACAAACCCTGTTATTTCTAGATCTTTTTGCTTAAAGTCTCGACTATATAAATAAGATTTGTGTTTGAATACGCTACAACAGAATGGCCGTGGAGAATGCTAAATTCAATTTTGCAATGGGTGTAACCAGTGATATGAAATACTTGCATAGTTTTGCTACGGTTCTTTTGCCACCCCTTTGCGCCTGATATTATTGTTTCATTTATTCAGCACAACTGGCATTCAATTTCAATTATGGTGAATTCAGTGAAGAACAACAAGAAGTAATTACAGATACTCTTCGACAGTTCTTCTGCTATAAACATTCAAGGGTATGAAAAAGTATAAACCTCATTATTTCATTACGTACACTCATCGACAGTTTTTCTGCTATAAACATTCAAGTATAAATCTCATTATTTCATTACTTACACCCTTCGACAGTTCTTCTGCTGTAAACATTCAAGGGTATGAAAAAGTATAAACCTCATTATTTCATTACTTACACTCTGCGACAATACTTCTGCTTTAAACATTCCAGGGAACAGAAAAATACTAAACGTCATTTACTTTCATTGCTCATTTTCTGTGAATTTCTTCTGCTATAAAGATTAAAGAATATGGAAAAACAGCAAATCTCATTTACTTTCATTTAGCAGTACCGAGTTAGTAAAAACATCTTTTCATCCTGTGATTTTCAGCAAATTACTAAGTATCTGTCATAATGTTGCAAACATTTCTTTTCGTAATTTCTCACTTTGTATAAAGCAGACAGGGTTCATACTGAACCTGGAAAACATGGAAAACTTGGGAAAAAGACCATTTTTGCGAAAAGCCATGGAAAACGTGGAACAGTTAGGGAATTTTCTATAATTCTTGTCAAAGTAGGTAAAAGTCAGGGAAAACAAATTATTTAGTCCACATATGATTGTCATTAACTATTTGCATGGCTATTTGCATGGCTATTTGCAAAGTGGCTGTTCCATTTGTTGTCAGTAAATATGAACTGTACTATTACTATAGTAAGTATATATATGCATTATCTATCTATTGGGCTTCATTTTCTTTCCCAATTTTTGTAAATATGTGAAATGGGGGTCAGGAAAAAGTGGGTGTTTTTGACTATCAGTCAGGGAAAAGTCATGAAGTTTTGATTTACATATTGTGTGTGAACCCTGAGTAGAGTGCGCAATATTTTACTGACCACTGTTTTGATGTCGTCCCGATTTTTAATGATGTCTGTTGAATTTTTACAGTATTTTGATTACATCTTGAAAGTTTTGGTACCAGAAACAATGATGCTGATATTATCAATTATTGAAAAATGCAAAGAAAATAGAAAGTGAGTTTCCTTTTTCAGAATTTGTTTATATTTATTGATTTATGTTCACCCCTTTGTATGGTATCTTATTTTGGTTGACCAGGGTTTTCAGAAAGCATGTTTTTATATTGACCTGATTCATACCTTCACAAGCTTAGCAAGTTTTCCACCTTTAGACAAAACATATCGATCTAACTTCAGATATTCCTTCTAGCTCTTTAGAAGAATCACGTATTCGAGGGAACAGATAGTCGTTGCCTAGTCCAAGTACTCAAATCATTGTAGTTATGAATTGTGTATTTTAAGGCATTCTGGAAATTAAAAAATTACTGCCGATCGTAACATTTGTGTAACGTTTGTTCCCTGTCTTGATTCTTCTTTTCTTTGTTCTTCAAAAGTTGGAAGTAGTACAAGGTACCAAAGTATGTGGTTACTTCAGAAACTGAGAGGTTTGAGTTGCTAGTGCAAGTTGCCCCAAGCTGTGGCTACTTTGACTGACAAGGTTTTCTTTTAAATACAGGAAATACGGCGCACGTTAAGTTTGCAAATCCATATGGTCATACAGTACTAAGTCCCTTCCATCTTTATATGAGCCAATAGCAAATGGAAAGTAATAGGGAAAAATTTTATAGGCTAGCAAAGCTGAAAAGTGGTCCGAGTAACTCCAAATTATGGTACTTTTTGGAAGAAGAGCCACTACGAAAACATGACAGAACCAGAAACAGAGACGTGCTTGATGACATACCGAGCAACTAAGGCAACCGTGTAAGCCAAGATATGGCCGTGTAAACTAAGACAAAACTGTGCAAACTAAGACTTAACGTGTAAACTAAGACATAACCGTGTATACTAAGACATAACCATGTATTCCAAGACATAATCGTGTAAACTAAGACATAATCGTGAAAACTAAGCCATGTAATTATGAACTTTTCAAGAAAACATGTGACAACATCCTCTTCATCAGCTAATAAATTTGGAGTAAATGGCTGATAATATATTAGCTGATAATGAGACACGTTGTCTCGCAACGTTCATAAGTAACATGGTGTAGTCCTGATGGTTATGTCTTAGTTTACACGGTTATGCTTTAGTTTACACCGTTGTGTCTTAGTTTACACTGCTATGTCTTAGTTTACACTGCTATGTCTTAGTTTACATGGTTATATCTTAGTTTACTTGGTTATGTCTTAGTTTACACGGTTGTGTCTTAGTTTACACAGTTGTGTCTTAGTTTACACAGTTGTGTCTTAGTTTACATGGTTATGTCTTAGTTTACACAGTTGTGTCTTAGTTTACACTGTTATGTCTTAGTTTACACAGTTGTGTCTTAGTTTACACGGTTATGTCTTAGTTTACACGGTTATGTCTTAGTTTACATGGTTGTATCTTAGTTTACACGGTTATGTCTTAGTTTACACAGTTGTGTCTTAGTCTATACGGTTACGTCTTAGTTCACACGGTATTTTCTTAATTCACCCTTCGTTTTGCTTTCGTAGTGCTTGCATGCGTGCCTGCTTCCACGCAACCTTTGAAGCAATGCGTTTCCATATTTGAAATTTCATTTGATATTTTTTACAGCATATGCTTTGAATGATAAACATTGGAATTCGGTCAGAAGAGCACTTGCTTATTTCTTTTCTTACATCCATAGGCCCAAATAGCGTGCTCGTTTATATGCCTATTGATACACGCTAAAAGAAGCGGAATACAAAGATAGTGATCATTCATCCAACAATAAATAGTCTACTTTTGAAGTATTGACTGATATATTGCTATTTGGCCTGTGCTGAATGATATTTACATATAAATTCAATCAGATCTCGTTGGCCAAGATGCCTGCTGGAATACCTGGAGTACAGCAGAGCGTAGAAGTGTATGTATAAGTGATAGTACTCCAACTCATATACACCCATTGATAGGAGAAATAGTAGATGGAGAACAGTAGAATGATTAGCAGCCAATAATTTCGAAAATGAAAGTTAATTTATCGTCTCAGAATTTAGTTGTTGTACGTCTAAAAAAGCTACTGGCAAGTAACAGCCGCATTCATTGACGTATTGTCAATGAATGAATGAATTTTGAATGAATGAATTCATATTTACAATGGATATTGTAAATACTACAGTATTTGTAACAATTTTATCGTCAAATGCTGACACCTGAAATCTGTTTTAGTTTTGAAATCTTTTTCATTTGTTGTAAGGCTTCTTATCAGAGATCAGTATTAGAGCGCGGTTCGAGCAATAAGTATATACGCCTAGTCTCGCCCATAACACGCCTAGTATCGATATCCAGGGGCGTACATCTTAGCCCTTTTCTAGAAATTTTTACTGCAGGGGCAAACCATAGAAAAGAGGATATGTTGGTTTAAAAATCAAACAAACATTTTGAGGCTTTGGAGCACTTTCTGGTATGATACCCTTCAAAGATGCTGGGAAAAGGATTTAGTTCATTATCTAATTGGAAATTCAAATGTGTCATACAAGCGAATATGTTTAATTCAGAGTCTAAGCAAAGACCATTAATCAGAAATTTTCCGACGAAGGGACTGACTCTTGCGACGAGGGCTCTAAAATACGGTTAGCAGGGTACTATAAATTAGAAAATTTCGGAAAAGTAGTTTTTCAACTCCAGACTCCTACTCCAAGTGTTATTGGAGTAGGAGTCTGGAAACTAATTGTGACATTTTTCAAGAACATTTTATCGAGTACGTCGTACTTTGAAGAGGTGAGCCAATGCTCATTTATTAACTTTGTGTCTGCGGCTTTATAGTTCAAAATTGTTCCTTAATTCAGCAATTGTCAGAGTTGTATCAAAATTTTCTGAAATGTACCATTGCCATCTTCTTGGAAAAGTTTGCCCTTCTTTGATCCCTAATTCACTTTATTCTTTAACAGTCACCGTCATTTAGTTCTAAGTTTTTGGTACAAAGATAGCACCTATCAACATCAACATTTTTTCTGGCTTCAAAACTGTCCTACTTGACCAGAAATGGACCAATCAGCTTGAACACACAAACATCATCTTCCAAATAATCTGAATCTTTTATTGTGAATGAACGATTGCAATCCTGTTGATGATTATCAAGCGTTTATGCTATTTGACTCTTTCTTTGATCCAAGAGCTCTTGTCCGCAAGTCTAGACCTACAAAACTCTCAACATTTTATACATACATAGTAAGATACAAATGAAATTTTATGAAAACCACAAAACCGCAAAAAACCGTAGCACAAAACCGCAATAACCGAAAATTCAAAAACTGCATGGGATGCTCAACACTAGTTCAAAAGCATTAATGAATGTAATGAATAGTAAGGGTCCCAAGAATGACCCCTGAGGAACGCCACAATCTACTCTATTTGTAGGTGACTTTTGGCTCTCAACATAGCAGAAATGCCTTCTATTTTTAAGGCATGCTCTGAACAAGCAATGCATTTTCCTACTATTTTACTGAACTGCCTTCCAGGAAAATTTGTTTGAAGTATAGCATGAATTGCACAGGGGCGAAGCTTCTAGGTGATATGGGTGTGTAGCACCTCCCAATGATAAATAATGAAGTCTTTGTAGAGCTGGGGAATTTTGAGGCAGTTATACAAACGAAATCACGATATGCTGTTGCTACATTTTTTGTACTCAATGAAGAAACAGTGGATGTCTATTATCCGCAAGCACTGCCCAAGAAATGGGACCTGTAAATTTATCTTTGAATAAAATGACATCAGACGTGAAAGGAAAAGACGGCGAAACAGAGATGAAAAGTGATGATCAAAAGATAAATGACATAGTGCAGGAATACAAAGCAGTTTTTATGGACATCGGTAAATTAAAGGGATATTCGGTGAAATTAAATATTGATGAAAATGCCATGCCACAAGCACAACCGCAGAGGCGCATACCATTTCACATCAGGAAAAAAGTAAAAGACGCAGTGAAGGAGATGGAACGTGAAGGAATCATTGAGGCTGTTCCTGAGGACTCTCCTGCGCAGTGGGTATCTCCAATTGTTGCTGTACCTAAGAAAGATGATACAGTTCGTCTCTGCGTTGATATGAGAATGCCTAGTAAAGCGATTAAACGCGTACGTTACCCCATACCAACCGTGAACGATGTAAGTATTGAGTTGAATGGTGCAAAATTCTTTAGTAAGCTTGATCTTACACAGGCATACCATCAATTGCCATTACATGAAGACAGTCGTTATATCACCACATTCACTACTCATCTGGGCCTATACCGTTACACACGACTGAATTATGGAACCAATGCTGCCATGGAAATTTTCCAACATGTTTTGCAACAAAATTTGCAAGGAATTCAAGGTGTATTTAACCTAGCCGACAATATTTTTGTCTTTGGAAAAACACGACAGGAGCATGATGCAGCACTACGTAACTGTTTAGAGAGATTGCGGGAAAGAGGACTTATACTCATTCCAAAGAAATGCAAGTTTCTACAATCTTCCACCAACTTCTTCAGTCAGATCTTTTCAGCTCAAGGGACTCGCCCCTACCTAAAACGTGTCAACGATTTAGAGAATGTATCTGTACCCACCAATGCCAAAGAAGTTCGCAGTTTATTAGGAATGGCGAACTACAGTTCCAAGTATATACAGAACTACGCTACATTGACTGCACCATTACGTGAACTTACAAAGAAGAATGCAACTTTCAAATGGAATTAATTGTATCAAATAGCCTTTGAAAAGCTAAAGGAAGCACTTAGTCAAGCACCTGTAATGGGTTATTTTAACATGACCAGGGACACATTCGTAACAATAGATGCAAGTCCTGTAGGCATCTCTGCCATCTTGACCCAGTCCACTCCAGGTTTGGACAACTACACAGTGATCGCATACGCCAGCAGAGCACTTTCTGATGTTGAAAAACGGTATTCACAGACCGAGAAAGAAGCCTTAAGTATCGTCTGGGGCGTTGAACATTTTCATCTATTTTTGTATGGCAAAGAGTTTTCTTTGATAACAGGTCATAAAGCCCTCGAGGTGATTTACGGGCAGGCAACATCGAAACCTTCGGCGAGGATCGAATGTTGGGTTCTTAGACTACAACCATACACTGTTTAACATCGTGTACAAGAGCGGCAGCGAAAATGCAGCAGATTATCTGTCATGTCATCCATTTCAGAGAGGAGAGAAACAACAAGAAAAACTTACAGAGGAATATGTAAATTTCGTGATGCAACACGCAGTACCTAAAGCGATGACTTCGGAAGAGATAGCCAATGCTACCGAATCTGACAGCATTTTACAAAGGTTACACGCAGCAATACGCCTAAGCATGTGGGACGCTGGTTGTCTAAGGCCATATCGACCTATAAAAGATGAACTCGCAATTGAAGCACAAGGAATTATTTTAAGAGGAACGCGTATAATTATACCATCCTCGCTTCACCAAAGAGCAATCGACATTGCCCATGAAAACCACCAAGGGATATCAAAGACGAAAGCATTACTTCGCGAAAAGATATGGTTTCCGGGTATCGATGAACTTGCTCATAAGACACTTGAGTCATGTATAGCATGCCAAGCAGTCGGTAAACCAGCACCACCAGAACCGCTACATCTACAAGAAATGCCAAAGGGGCCTTGGAAGAAACTACATATCGACTTTTATGGACCTTTACCATCCGGGGAATACTTGCTGGTAGTAATAGATCGATATTCTCGGTTTCCTGAAGTAGAGATAGTTCGCAGCACAAAAGCAACGGTGGTAATTCCGAAATTAGATAAGATATTTTCAGTACATGGGATTCCAGAAGTGGTGAAAACTGACAATGGACCACCATTCTCAGGTGAAGAATTTGATAGATACCTTAAAACTCTCGGTATCACATATGAACCATCTAATCCATGTTGGCCTCAAGCAAATGGAGAGGTGGAACGTTTCAATCGTTCTCTCAGCAAAACGTTGCAAACAGCAGTTACCGAAGGAAAGGTGTGGAGACAAGAATTATATCGGGTTCTGTTACAGTATAGAACAACTCCGCACAGCACCACAAAGGTAGCACCATGTGAACTGTTGTTCAATAGATCTGTGCGCGGTAAATTTCCTTCTCTAGGAAAGAAACTTGTGATTAATAAACATAGAGAGGCACAAGAAAATGATAAAAAGAGTCAGAGCTACCACAAAGAGTATGCAGACAAGCACAGACATGCGAAAGAGAGCAAGATTAAGATTGGCGATACCGTGTTGGTAAAGCAGTACAAGAAGAATAAGTTGACAACTAGGTTTAACAAAATGCCGTACATCGTTGTGTCGAAAAGGGAGGAAAGTAACAGCAGAGAATGCAAAACACAGAATCACCAGGAATGTTTCACATTTCAAACGAGTCAATGCATATTTTAATCGTCAACATTATTGCAGTGAGAGTGATTCTGAACATGATAGTAATAATGGAGATAGTCAAGAACGCGATGCTCAACACGAAGACGCAAACAATCATGGAAACATAAATGCTCCGTATGAAAGACCAACAAGAACACGTCAAGCGCCAGTTCGTTATGGAGATCCTATTCCATCAGACTTACTTTAGACTGTACACACTCTCCAGGATTTTTAAATTTCGCAAAGGGGAGTGATGTAATATCTATGACTATATTATTATGTTTTGTTTTATACACGGCACTGTGTAGGCGCCGTTGTCCTTTATATGTTGTTGTTGTTTCAAGTTAGGAGTGCATCGTGGTATGATTCAGAGTGTAGTTTGATTGAGCATGTGAAGTGTTATATTACTTAGATATTTTCGTTCATTTCTCGAAACTGGAACCCTCAAGAATTAACAACTGGGTTTGTAAATAGACTTGTCAAAGGATGAAAGAAGCGGAAAACCATCCATGATTCATAGCAGGCCTTTCTTTACAATGTTAGACGTTACATTTTCAGAGAACTACCCCAGATGAATATCTGTTCAGCCATTTAGCCATTTTCTCAGACAAGAATAGATTGAAAGCAAAAGCAAAGGATTGCTACCTTTTGATTTTGGGATCTCTGGCCCATGCAAGGAAATCTCGAGCATACGATTCTGTCAGTTGCCAGCAGTGTAATGTACAGGTTTATCAGTGTAATATAGATATGAAAAGTAATATAACTGATTTTCAAGGGGCCCTCCATCTACACTATACTTACATATCTAACAAAAAATAATAATTTCAAAATATGAAGCCTAATTACAATGTTTAAATGCCATAATTATAGCAAGTTATATGCATAGTTATAACATAGTTATGTGCCATGATTATATGCAACGGCCTTTCTCGGGCAACCAAGTCTCGTACCCTTCCAATGGAAGCACCCTAGTTTTGCTCATGGAAGTGCAGTTTAGTGATGGTGCATTTACGTAATGAAGTACCTGTCGTTGGACGGCTTGACTTTTCCTGGACGTTAGTTGACTTTATTAGAAACACCGAGATTGGAAACGATAAGGTACAGAGCCCTTCCTGTCCTTGAAGATAGGGACGAAAATAAGTGGCTCAAGTTGGGGAGTCGTAGAAGGATAAAAATCCAACAATGACTGAGTTTTCATTTGACCTTTAGATAACTCCTGTACCTATAAAAGGTTTGGTTATTTACAGGGTTGATCGTGCTTGTTTGACATACATTTCGGAAATCTTTAGAGCGGACCCCAATTATATATGCAGATTAGTCATCTATGATGGGATTTATACTTGGCATGTAAAGCATGAAATGTTATAGGAAATGAGCATGTCCACTAAAACGGAGAAAGAGCGGGGGTCAGGAGGCTATGCCCCCAGAAAAATTGTTGTTGGGCATAACCCTCAGACTGCTGGAAAACTTGGGAAACGCCTTCTCAGATTCGTCATCTATTACGAACCTTATGGAAAAAGAACTACAAAGTGAAAATACAGTGTTTACTTGAAAGGCATTAGGAGTTGGTTTAAATCTAAGAAGGCCGCTACAAGAATACAGAAGACAACACGAAGGCTAGGCCTGCCAATCCAAAAGTGTTAAGTATAGCTAGAACAGTGCATTCATTACAATCAAGAAATTGCGGGTGTAGTGTTTGGCCTTCCAACTGAAAGCTAGCTTTCCCAAAATTGTGAGTTCACCTACAAAGGTGCACTTATCAAGTCGACAAATTCCCAATGTAGTGTTTGGCTTTCCTGCTACAGAGAAGCAGCGCACTCTTCAAATTAAACAGTTCCAAGTTTAGTGTTTGGCTTTCCATCTAAAGGTTGCCGGACCAACATTGCGAGTTCGCATAAAAAAGCACACTTATCAAGCTAACATGTCCAAAGTGTACTATTTGACTTCCCAGCCAAAGTTAGCTGCATAGGCGTAGATTTAGGGGGCACTGGGGCTCTAGCCCCCCTGGGAAAGTTGGAAATTCAATTTTATAACTAACTCTTAAGGTTCTTGCCACCAACAATATAAATCATCTCAGAAGCAGTTCAGGAGTTACTTTTCGTGAAATTGAGGTCAAAACATATTTGACAGAACCAACTCGAGGCTAATCTCCGGAAGAAAGCGGGAAGCATCAGAAGAAAGCAACGTGCGATCTTTGCTTACGTGACGGCCATGGACAAGTTTTTGATAAGATTGAAAGATAAGGAACGAGCAAATGTAGATAAGTCATAGGAGAAAAATGTCAAGAAGAAAATGTTGGAGATTCGGAAAGAGGCGTTGGAGCAGCGGTGGATGAAGTAGGCTTAGGCAAGGAGCAAGGGAAGCCCACGCGAAAGTTCCAAGATAGTTGGAAAAGAACGTACACATAGCTATCGTATGACAGTGAAAAGCAGCGGGTGTTTTGCAGCATTTCCGTTACTGCTACAAATAAAGGTCTGCCAAAGCCAACCATGGCAAGACAGATAGATTCGTTTCGATGCTTTGTTGAAAGTGGCTTTAACAATTGGAAGAAAGCTCTATATACCTTTCACACTCATGAGAGATCTGACCTTCATCGTGCCTCTGTAGCTGTATTTAAAGCCTCGGGGAAAGAAACAGTTTCAAGTTTGCTTGAAGCCGGAAAAGTAAAGCAAATGAATTAGAATAGAATAGCACTAGAATTAGATTCCTGGCTTAAAAAGAGAGGAAAAATACAAGTGGTTATGTCCACAGATCTCAAATGAGATCTTACTCGATTTTAGCCATGCAGTTTTAAGAAGGTTAACAAATCAAGTCAAGCTTGCAGAGTACTACGGAATCATGAATGAAACTTCCGATGTTTCCGGTAAGGAGTAAATAAGTGTTTGCTTGCGCATCGCTTATGAAGATTTGAGCATAGAAGAAATTTTCTTTGGGCTCTATGAAACATCTATAACCACACGTGATGAACTATTTACAATATTGAAAGATGCACTGTTGAGAATGCAGTTAGACATTAACAAATGCAGAGGCCAATGCTATGACGGAGCGCCCAACGTGTCTGGCCATGTTGCCGGCCTGATATCTAAAGTCCTTGAGCAAGAAAGTCGTGCACTATATGTTCACTGTCGTGCCCACAAACTGAAACTGGCAGTTCAAGATGCCATTAACAATAATGAAGAAATTCGAAACATTATGGTTTTGGTTCAGGAACTTACAGCTTTCATCCGGGGTTCCCCTAAAAGGTTGGCTTGGTTTTCTCATTTCAAGGACGAAGATGAAGAAAATAAGTCAAAGTCTTTGAGACCATTTTGCCCTACGCGCTGGACAATGCGATTGGTGTCTATACAGGCAATTACTAGTAACTATGCTGCTATTTTCAGCTGGCTTAAAGAAGTTAATCCAAAAGAGAGGAATGCAACTGATGTAAAAGCTGGCGGCTTTTTAAAGGTGTTTAAGAAATTTAAAAGTTTTTCTTGCTTGAGATTTTGAGGATGGTATTTACGATTGTTGAAGGAGGTAATACAACGCTGCAGGGAATATAACTTTGCTTCTGCAAATCAGACAAAGCGATTAAATGTATTCGACAGTCTGTTTTAGATGCAAGAACTGATGCCCGTTTTGTTTGCATTTGGCAATCAATACTACATGCTGTTGCTAGTAATGGATCAATTAAAGAGCCCAAATTACCGAGACAGCATAAAGTTCCAAGACGCATAGATGAGGGCACGGAGGCTTCGTTTTTTCCGGCCACTGCACAAGACCTTTACAGGCATTCTTCATCATTCTTCACCATCTTCGCCATTCTTCACCATCTTCACCATTAAATACTTCACCATTTTGGATGGTGTGCTTGTTGGGTTGACCGATCGATGTGAGCCTGATAAAACATCAGAACATCTCAAGAAGGTTGAGCAGTTTCTCATCGGAGAAGAAAAATCAGTAGAATGCATTAAAGAGCACTATCATGAAGATGTGGATATTGAGATGGATGGTGGGAGTCACCAGAAGAGATCGAGTTAGGAATGATGATATAAGAGGGACAGTGAAGGTAACTGAAATCTCTAAGAAGATCCAGGAGTCAAGATTGAGGTGGTATGGACACTTGAGAAGAAGAGTGGGGGAAGACCATGTGGGAAGGCAAGTTATGGAAATGGAAGTACAGGGAAATAGAAGAAGAGGCAGGCCCAAGCGAAGGTGGATTGACAGCATAAACGGAGGTTTAAGGGAGAAGAATTTAAACCCAAAGATGGCTGACAACAGAAATGCGTGGAGAAGGCTCATTCACAACGGCGACCCCTAATAGGGAAAAGCTGGGAAGAAGAAGAAGAAGATCATGAAGATATGGATGGCCCTAGATTGGTGCTGCATAGAGATATGCTAATCGACAGAGCAAGATGCCAAGGGACACAATTGGAAGACACCCAGTGTGTTGTTGATTTTCTAATCAAAGATGAAATGTTTCGATCAATGATCACAGAGGTCAGTAAGTTGGTAAGGATAATGCTTACCTTGCCCGTCTGAAGTTGCACTGCTGAGAGGTCGTTCTCAGGCCTAAGGCGTCTGAAAACGTACCTACGTTCACGAATGTCTTAAGAAAGATTAAATGCTGTGGCAAAAATGAACATACACAGAGAAGAGGTCATGAAACTGTCAATTGATGAACTTATCGATAACTTTATATCAAGAAATGCTGTGAGAAAGAGTACATTTTTTGTGCCTTCATAGAAGCGATTATCTAAATGAACACTAAAAGTTTATGATTAATAAGTAATAGGTATCAAAATCATTTAATTTTTTTTTGCTTGTTTCTTCTACCATGTTCAAATAGAAAAATTCAATAAAGAAAAATGCACAAGAACATCACTTTAACACCCTCAGCTCTTACTATCCTTTGACTACTGCAGCTATTTTTTGAGCCCCCTAACCCTGGTGAAAATACAAGTCTACGCCTATGGTTAGCTGGCCTATCACAGTAATTTCATCTAGAGAAGGGCACCCATTAAGTCAAAAAATTCGAAGCGAAATGGTTGGCCTTCCAGCTTAAGTTAGCTGTCCCATCACTGCAATTTTACCTAGAAAAGTAACCTCAACGAGTCAACAAATTCCAAGAGCAGTAAGTGATTTTCCAACTGCAATTGCATTTTCCAAATATTGGAGGAGCGTGACACCCCGCACGCCCCCTCGCTATTTACGTGCCTGTTTGAATAGTAGGAGTGAAGTAAAGGTAGTCCCATATACTATTGTACGTAGGGGAGTGCCTGTTAGAGAGGACACTTATGCTGAGCCATCAGCATGTGAGGTAGGGTGGCCAGTTCCTTTCCTCGCCGCCTTTATCTCCCCAGTGTTCCCACTGGGTACCCATTTGCTGCTGGGTGAACAGTGAGCGAGCTTTAAGTCAGGGCATCGAGTTGGGCTCGAGCCGTAGATCTTCCGCACGGGATGCATGCGCTCTAACCACTATGCTACCTCACTCATCAGAGTAGGAGTAGAGGAGGCAAAATTAAACTTTTCTGCTTTCTATTTATAGTCTGGATGAATTACACTAATACTTTAATTATTCCCTTCCTTGTATAGTTTTTTGAGAGTTTGTAGTTCAAGCCGTACATAAACGCATGTACTTTGGGGAGCCCCCTTCAACGCTTTGTTGGGTACCCACTCCCCACATCAGGGTACCTGCTCGGACGGATATCAAAGGTCCGGCCCACCGCAAATCTCCGTAAATGTTGTATCAAACGGCTGAAAATCATGCAGCGAGTCTAAATAAACTCTAAAAAGTGTAGTTACGTATACCAATTGGTGAGTAATCCCATAAAATACTCACCATAATACGCATGTCTTACCATATTTGGTAAATTTCATAATGGCGCACATACGAAAACAAGCGATAACCCTAACCCTCTGAGTAACCCTAACCTCTTGAGTCACCCTAACCCTTTGAGTCGTCCTAAACCTAACTCTTTGAGTAACCCTAACCTTTCAGAAACCCTAACCCTTTTTGTAACTATGGTGGCCGGATTCTAAACATCCGTCCCCTCGCTCCCAATGTTGCTCCAGTCATTTTGCTGTATGAAAAGGGTCTGGAGATGAGATTGCTGCACATGGGTATTGTGACGATTGTGACTTGCAGCTTACAGGACTGTCTGTCGCAACGCAATGGAAGAAGACAAAGTTGAAAGCCGAAAACGACCATACGGAGAAGTCTTCGATGATAGAAGAATGAGTTTTGAAGAAAAGAGAGGTAAGCCCCTTTTCTTTTTGGTGCTTCCTAGCAATCCATCTTGTAGTTAGTTGTATACTGATTTCGTAGTATGTATATAGCAAGATGAGCTGGGGAGCGCAGCTGCCATCTGCCACGACCTCGCTTAGTCGCCATTAAGGGTTACACCACGGATATTTCAGCTAGGAATACTTGTAGTCGGAAGATGTCTAAGAAACCACACATAAAGGCCAATGCCAGCACTGTAGGAAAGCAAATACGTAGTTGCTCTAGTTTTTTGACGTTTACAGAGCTTTGGCACTGCTGCCTGCTTCCGACTGTTCTACTGTGTTATACAGGTGTTCTACTGTAATGTCTAGTCAAACATTGCGCACATGAGATACAGAGAACGTGATCAACATAACATCAATTGTAGCCATGCAACCCAAACTTTTGCAAATATTGTGCATGAAGACATAGTTATGTATTGGCGCCCAACACCCTTTTGAATACTCCCATAATTCTGGTGCTGGCCTAACTCAACGACTCGTGTTTCTGTGATACACCTTTGAGTTTCAGAAATTTTGGATGTATTATTTACAGTCGAAGAAGCACTAATTTCATAAACAGATATGCATGCACCACTTTGCTAATAGATTTGTTGCATGATTTTATACATGTTGTATGCAGCTTCAATTTTGGATTTATACAAAATCTTAAATCCAAGAATGGAAGTTAAAATCTATGTTGTATGAATGAACAGGCCAATATTTTTTGTCACTTCTAGCATATTGAATATGTTTTCATAGTGTGCATGGATATTGATTTTGGAGAATCTATAAATTAGCTAGGTTGCATTCTGTGATTTTGGCACAGGAAAGTCCACTCATTCTTGCATGTGGGCAGAAGGAAGCAGCTAAATTGGTGTTAGGAATATATTCCTCGCTCACTATCAGAGAATGCAGCCTGGTCGTGTTAGATTCCATGTTAATATTATTCCTATAAATACCTACATTTAAGCAATTTCTGCATTGAATGAAGAGATGTTCTTGTGCTAGAAGTCCATTATAAAACTGTTGTTAACATTGCATAATTGTGCAAACTTGTTACCAATCTCTTTTTTCCAGTTTTTGTAACACTTCAAAGCTAGAAGCACAGCATTTTTAAATTGTTCTGGTCTGTTTTTGTTATCAATGCTGCAACCATGAGCATACTGAAAGGATCTAATTTTTGAAAGTGTTCCTTTAGATAAATTGGTTTCCTATAATTCAGAGACAAAGATGATATTTACTATTAGAGGATACAATTTTGCAAATAGATTATTAGGTTGTTGGAGATTTTCAAACGTAGTATGGTTATTGCATCCCTATAGAACACACCTTGAGATTGTGGTAACATACTGTTACTAACCCGGAGGCATAGTACCTTCAGTAATGCTCAATTATTCCTTTGTTGATGCAACACTACACTGCTGAAAACTACTGAACTGTTATTTTTTAAATTGCAATTTGACTTCAGTTGTGGTTCAGTTTTGTTTGTGCACTGTTGAACTATCATTTTTCCTACATTAAGCTTGCACCTTTATTTAAGATCATCATCAATACATTCACCAACATCATCAGCATGCCATCTCATTGTTTATCAATGGCTTTCACACTCTTCTCTACTCAGTCTCATCCAGATGTTACCAGCTTTTCTTCACTTCCATCCTGCCATCTTAGAGAAACTTATTGTCCCTCCTTTGCTACTTCATTCACCCATGATCATGTCATATTTTGATTGGTTTCAAATTTTTTTATAGAGATGTTCCCACTGCTCAAAATTCTTGTGCCAAATTATGCAGCTGGTGCAATAATTGGTAAAGGTGGCCAAAATATAATGCAACTTCAAACTACTTTTGGGGCAAGGATAAAGTTGTCACAAAATAATGAGCATTACCCAGGAACTCAAGAAAGGATTGGAGTGATTACTGGTGATGTTGAGAAAGTCATAGACTTGCACAAATATGTTATGGATAAGATAAGAAGTGAGGCTTCACATGCACATGGTGCTGCTGTAGATGAGAGTAGGCAGAAGCAAGTAAAGATTATTGTACCAAATGGTACAGCAGGAGTTTTAATTGGTAAAGGGGGCACTATGATTAGAAGCCTCATGGAGCAATCAGGTGCAAAAATAGTTATCTCTAATAAAGATCAGGAGCAAGTCCGTGGTGAAAGGGTAGTAACAATAAGTGGATCACCAGATGAAAATGAAGAAGCATGCCGTATGATTATTGAGAAAGTAGCTGTTGATCCTAGTAACATGATGAACAAGAGCTTATCCTATAGCAGCTACAACCATTTGGATAACATGCATAATCAAGGGGGGTATGGTGGCAACAGGGGAATGGATCAGAACCTATCAGCTTTGTCTTCAGTCTTAGGGAACTTGACAGGTAATAAAAATCAACTAGGTTTGGGTGGTGCTTCAGCACTTGGAGGACAAGCAAGTGCTCTCAGAGGGGCTGGAGCACTGGGTATAGGATCAAACCCTTTGGCCCTGCAGATCTTAACACAGGGAGGCAATTCATCAAATCTTCCACACATCAAGACAAAAGTCACAGCTGAAATGCATATTCCAGATTCACTAGTTGGTTCAATTCTTGGAAAAGGAGGCAAAACCATAGTAGAATTTATTAACTACAGTGGTGCCAAAATCCAGTTCTCAGGTAAAGGGGAGTATGTGCCGGGAACTAGTGATAGGATCCTCACCATTGAAGGTGATTTTACATCAACCCAGGTTGCCCACTTTTTGATTTGTCAAAAGATTTTGCAGTCAGATGTTGAAGGCAAGTAGATGTGTCTAGATTTCAGTGTCATTTCCACACTCAAATCACAATATCAACTTCAGTTCATTGTGGATCATAGCTCATGATTAATTTGAGGAAGAAATGCCCTTATTGTAATTAACTTCACACCAATGGCAACACAGACATCATCATTTTGCCATAAAGCATCATGACTTCATTGAACCATTGTATATTCCCACATTATTGATCATAGCAGAAACATTTGCATCAGCTATATGACAGTTTGCCATACAGTTCATTCATGTTTGCATCATTTGTGGCAGCAGTTAATTGATTCCATCACATTTTTTAGTTTGTTGTTGTTGTTGTTACTAGCATACCATGGAATACTTTCACTCTATTGATCAACTTTTTTCTCATAGCTCTTTTCATGTGTGCCATTTCTCATTCACCACTCATGCTTGTGAGCCACCCTTTCCACTCCATTTGTTTAGCATGTGGTGATGATTTTCATTTTTACATTCAAGAGATTAGTCAACTTATCAATTTTTAGAAAACCTTATCAAGAATCATCCACATGGAAGCACTACTGACTATAACCAGCTCAATCAAATTTCAGTATAGGGTTTGGGACTTATAAAGTCTTACTGTTCATTATAACCAGTTCAATCAAATTTCAGTATAGGGTTTGGGACTTATAAAGTCTTACTGTTCACTATAACCAGTTCAATCAAATTTCAGTATCAGTTCAGTATATGTTAATTGGGCTTCCTTTGAATTTAATATAGGATTTAGCTCAAATAGGATCCATTGTCAGACTGATTATTCCAGATACTACTGTACATATCAACATTTTAAACACAGTTTTACACACCAACATTCATAGCCAACTCTATCACCTAATTTCAAAGTAATGAACTGAAAATTCCAGACATATAAATTCCAACATTAACCACAACTGCAAAAATAGCAGTAAATTGCACCAAGAAATGTAGAAAGAGTGTACAAGAAGAAGACAATTATGAGTAAAAGGAATTTCTGAATCAAGACTTACTTTAGGATAAACTCTCTCACTAGATAAACTAATTGAGGGTTAACTCACTAGAGAGTTAACTAACTTATAGACTAATACACATCTCAAATGTGTATTAGTCTATTCCATTACAAATTTTCTGTCTCGCATTGGCCTAGTCAGCCACCTTGGTGCCTGCTGCCTACATGAATATCTTTGTTTGCAAAGGAAAGCCAAGAAGAACATGTTTTTTATATAGGAAAACTACTTTAGCCTGAGCCACAATTTGCCTAACTTTTTCCGAAATTGAGGCTGAGATTTTCTTCAGTTTTGCTTGAATAAACTGGCCCAAATGAAATGTCCTGTTTTTGTTAATCTTGCCAGCTTGAATTTATATAGTTTATATAGTATATTTAATATCTCAAATGCAAGGATGGGGAAAAATCGATTTTTGCAAGCAAACAATTGAACTGTGCAATTTGAGTATGGTGATTTTGTTAGGATTTCCTTAAGAGTTAGGGCTTTTTAGCCGCATTTTCTAATATACTTTAATCGTACAATTAAAACAGGTTTTCTCAAATAGTGGGGTGCGCCCCCCAGCAAGGGGAGGAGTGCGGTGCCATGCTTAGTGGAGCCCGGTATGACTCCGGAGAACAGGTGTACTTGAGCATTACAAATATTGAATGCTCTTATCTGTAGCGAGTAAGGGGGGGGATTGTGCGAAATATTAGCACTCGCTTTGAAGAAAGTTTGCTTCAAACCCGTTTGCGGGCTACGTTGCAGCAACAGCTGGCCACAGAGCCGCCGAGAAGGGGGGGGGGCAAATTGTCCCAGAGTCTCAAGGTCCGAGAGGCCTTTTAACACCCAATACTTCAAGGTCTGGGGGCCTCATAAAGTAAACCAGCAGTAATTTTCCATAGCTAATTGCTAGACCCTGAACATTTTCTGCATGCAGGGGGTCTCCTCTCTCTCTTTTGCCCAGAGGCCTCAGAATTCTCTCGGTGGCCCTGGTTGGCCATACATCCATTGGATTGAGATATATTCCTAGTTGAGGCTATTTGCCTGAAAAACGTATCAAGTCAAGATCATCTGTTCAAGTGGAGCTGGAAAGTCCAACGACTTGATACCAGGGGTGACTTCTAGGGGGCTCAGAGGTCGGGGCCCCCTTGTTAACATTCTTGCTCAGTTTGGGGGCTCAGCCCCCCTAAAACTCTTGCATTGGCTTGGCTTTTCAGAGTTTATTGGCCTTGCTTCCAAAGTGCTATGATCAATTGTGCACTGCTATATGGCTATATCTTATTGTTGACTATACTATATCAGTATTAAACTAAATTATCATGTTTCCATCGTTGAAAACAAGGATGTGGTTGTAGCTGGGCCACACCCAAACTATGGGCGTGGTTGTTCCTAGAGCCCCCTTGTTAAAATGTTTAGAAATCACCACTGCTTGATACTTACCCTTGCTTTCAAGGGCTAATTTTTTAATTGATTATGAGATGTGAGACGTGCTTTGGAAAACGCAGCCTTATGATGAATTGAAGTACCAGGGCCACGTAGAAAATCAGTGTCCATTTACATTTTCGTTTCATCACATCCAATTAGACACTACAATTACATATTTATTAGGCGCTGACATTGCCATTGATATTGACACATGGATGGATTTATAATGGATAGTGCGATCTGGTGCTTCATTACAGTCATTAAAAGTGTTAGATTGCCTTTCTCGGCTGTGTTCAAACGATTGCGTTTCGAAAAAATTTGAGAATTTGGCGAACTGCCTCGTGTTATTTAAAAACTCTTTAAAGATGCCTGAAAAAGATCTCGATTTCCAACTAGAAGTTCGTATGTGTCAAGAAAGCAAATGCGTTTAAATCAGATTCTTAGCTTAAGGGTCATTCCATACGAATTCAGCAGCTATGATAACCCTACCTCTCAGATTTGGCTGAAAATTGGTGTACTAGCTAAGTTCCGTGCTATTAGCGGCTGTGCAAATTTTTTCCAATAGTCCAAAGCATGCCTTTTATGGACCATTGAACTTTGCCCAATTTGCATTTTTTTTGAGGACAGACTGGCTACGAATTTTTCCCAAGGTGGAAAGTTCTTTTGATGAATTAGAATTCTCTCAAAACGCTTGAAAATTGTACTACTGATGCATTCAGGGATCCATAATTCAAAAATCATATCAATATTGACATCACAAGTATTCTCTCAGAGGATGGTTGCTAAGCAACATGCTAGTACTTAGTTCTGGCGCACTCTCTCTAAAGGCCTAACTCAGACTAAATTAAATTTGGTATTTATTTAATGCTGTTACATGATTGAACTTATGGTAAAAGTTATCGTGGCCTCATCTTGGCTTCTGTTGAAAAGGTAGTACCCAAAATCTCAAGCAATACCTTGGGATTATTTTCTCATGTCATGTTGAAATCTAAAAAAGGAAAATAAACACAAGTTGCCGTGTTCATCAAGTAAGTGATGATGCTCAAGACTCTAGGAGCAACAGAGACAGTACGTTAATGATGTATGCCATTAAAAACTGGGGAAAACTGATAGAAGAAGATGTGAGAAGTCCAAAGCAGAGAAGGAGCAAAATGGGCCTAAACCTTGAAGGAATTGCAAAATGGGCCTAAGCCTTATTAGCAATTATCCATCTACAGTTATTGATAACGTTATTAGGAAATTTCTTATTGAACGATTTTCCCCTCCTAATAAGCCTCATAATCTTGAACAAAGTAAACAATGCATTATCTTTTGCATTCCTTTTCTTGGCCATCTTAGTTTTAAAATACGCAACAACATCAATAAACTCATTTAATCTCACCATCCTGGCATCGAGTTACAATCCATATGTAAAGCTCCCAAATAATTATCCTCTTTATTTTTGCATGAATTTTTCAATTGTTCATCACGAACAGAGAGATAAAAGCCAATAACTTATGCAATGCATATAACATTATTCAAAGTCCAAAAATGGAGACGGTTATTTTCCCATAACTCCTACAATTCACCATCAAAATTCATCTAAACTTTTTGAAGTTTTATTTTTAGAGGGTATATGTTCACCAAAGCTGTATGGATGACTTTCCTAGCACAAATTTATGACTATTATCTATATTGTAGAGATCAAAATGGAATATTGGCCAAATTAAAGGAAAAAATTTCGTTAATTAACGTCATGTAGGCCATGTGACGTAAATTAATGTCAATCAAAATATATTTTTTCGCTAAATTGCGTTAATCGACGTCACCAAATTTAGAATTTCTGGAAAAAGATCACGTTAATTAATGATCTGTTCATTTAAGCCCCGTTATTTACTTTATGCCACACATGTAATGTAATAAGGAATTAAATCTTTTCAGCTGGCTTGCATAGTGCTTCATTTGCCTGGCTTGGACGCTTGCAAAGGAAACAGAGTCCATATGGTTTTGATCTTGGAAATTTCAGTTCTGGCTGGGAAGTTTTGCGTTCATTTTGCTTATTATGCGTTACTACAGCTTACCTTCGACTTGCATTGCCTGTCAAGTGCATTTCTAGATCGTGCTTAAGTGGCATCTTCTTTGAGTGCCAGCAATGGGTTCTCTTTTTGTCGCTTTTCTGGAAGACTCTATCGTGTTTTCACAGTTCGTCCACTTCACAAGTTGATCTGTAAATAGCGTCATCCTTCTTCCTCGTGCTCTCTTCCACTATTTTACTAGTAATCACAAGGTGCTCTAGTTTATCTTTCCTCAATATATGCCCGAAAAAAGCAATTTATCTTTTCGAAATGTCTGACACGATGTTACTTTTTGAACTGTCTTATTCAGAACTTCTTCATTGGTGATATTTTCAGTCCATATCAAGTTTTCCATTTGTTTTACGTAAGTCTCAACTGGGCCCAATAATTGGGGGGGGGCAATTGTTCCTCATTAATGGGGCAGGAAGGAGGCGGCACCTTCACGATCTGTGTTCATTTTTAGGCCAATGTTCAGAGCGTGATCTGCCAAAATTGTCTCGCTTTGCTCTCTGTTGACACTTTGGCAGAGTTAGGTCCCCAACATTTCTTCCCAATTGCAACCCATGCAATGCTCTATAACAATGCGCGAATACAAGCTCAGTGGTGCTTTCTAGCAAATACAGCACCACTGGGGGGCTGGGATGGCTTCAGCCATAGAATTAGGCTTCATCCACCCGCTTTTTGCCATCCAGCGATTTTGAAAAAACAAATGCTTGAAAGCTAAAAATTTTTATTGACTTCTAACCTGCACGCATTTTTCCAGTCTCACTTTTACTTCATAGCGTCGTGGCCAGTCTAGAAGCATCTTTGCTTCCCAACGTACGTATCTGGGCATTGTACATGATGCCAAGCGAACAGTGGAATAGTTCTAAGCGTAATCTGGCAAAATCTAATTGAAAGAAACTCTCATGTAGCAGGTGACAATAAAACATACAGCAAAAGATGTGATTGCTTTTGGATCATCTGCTACAAGGCTTTGAGCTATCATTCACAATAAAGTACTTCGCTCCCTTCCAAAAAGATCAACTGATTGCAGAAGTTTATCGAGTTAATTCTTCTCTGCAGAAGGTTATGGTCTAACTCCTTTGAGAGTGACATCATCAAGAGACAAAATGTCGTTTGTATGAAAGGCTTCGCATATTAAGAATTTATTGCAAATCGCTTCAACATCATTTTTACATGGTAAAGTCAAGGCTTTCTACCATTAGTAGTAATGCATCCAAACTATGAGCAGACCAAGGAAAAGCGGAAAGAGGGAAAACAAAAAGAGCAAGGAAATGAAGCAAAATCAGGAAAGAAAGCATTAAAGTTTGAAATGGGAATCCAAGTGTAGATAATCTTAGATGCTGTTGACCCTTAACCACAAACTTGCTGCTTGGCAATTCCAAAAGAAAATACGATACTTGGGTGGCCAATAGGAGGGGTGTACCTCCGAAAGGCCTCTCAGCCAGCTCCTGTGCTTGTCAATAGTTGGAGCTAGACTGCGACATAGGGGTTTCAAGTACTCAACGATTCCCAGACATCAGCCGCAACTTTCTGTCAGTATGTACATTTGAAGATGAATGTTATAACGTCTTTTTGTGGAATCCATAATGCAGCCTGGCCACACCCAAGAACTGCCCCCGAACTATGTAAGCTGAGTTTGAGACTCCTGCCTTCTATAGGGCTAGAAAGCTTTTTTGTGTTACTTTTGAGCGCCTTTAATTCCTTTTGACATTAAATATGATTTTCTATACTTTTACAAAATTAATTATAAAATTAAGAACTCGTGGCACGGTTTTCATAAAAATATTGAAAGCCTTGTAATCGCTTTGAAGAAGAACCTCTTTTCTGCCAAAATTATCGATCCTATTATAAAGCACTATCTAGATAAAGCTTCTACAACTCCTACCAATCCAGGCAAACTCAATACTGAACATTCCAAATCTACTAAGCACTTCAAATTACCTTATCAGAACGCATCATCGTTTGCTCAAAGGAAAATCAAATCACTGCTCAAAACTTACTGTATTAATCTCTAAATCAGGCTGGCTTTCTCCTCCTGTAAAGTCAGTAACATGTTTTCAATCAAGCACCCTATCCCTATTTTGCTACGATCAATAGTAGTCTACAAATTCTCTTGTGCGGGATGTAATTCGGTCTATGTTGGCGAAACATGCCAACATTTCTCTACACGTGTTCATGAGCACACAGCAAAGGACAAGATATCACACATCTGCAATCATCTCGCTTCTTCTAATACTTGTAAAAGAATTATCTCTCATAAAAACAGCGTCACCATCTTAGATACCGCCAACTGCAGTTTCCAGCGTAAAATAAAGGAAGTCTTCCACATCAACTGATTCAAACCCACCCTCAATTCACAACTAAGCCATGCCAACTTAACGCTAGACTTATATCATAAATTTTTTTCTATTATCATCATTACCATTCCAAACTTCGCTCATTTTTCCCATGCCATTTCTTTGTATTAGTTTGTTGCCCCGTAACTTTATGTTATTATATTGCATCATTTACCCCGACATTCCCCATAGTTATTGCATTAAAAATTATATCAACCGACTTTTGTTTCATATCATTTCAATAGAATATATTTTGTTGTAAGAGCCTATAGAGAGTAATTAACCGCTTCTATATAGCAACACACACATGGAATATGTCCAATTTGTAACTGAGAATGATTGATTAAGTCGGTCGTTTTATTTCTCAAAGTCTTATCAAATTTTGTATAATATTTTCAGATAGTAAGGAAATTGATAGGGTCACACATCGCCTAAGAAGCACCAGGCCTGAACATCAAATCGCATGTTAAGAAAGCCAGGAGATTTTGACAGGGTCAGCTCACAGGTCATGAATTATAAAGCATCATGTAGAGGCCAAGGAAAAGAGGAAAAACAAACTCAGCAAGGAACGGTTAGACAATAATATCAAATCGTCAAACACATAAAGTAGAGCATTTTGCAAATTGATACAGAGGGAATGGGGAAAATCTAGCAACTTCTAGCATATTCTGAAACTTAGTACTTCAAGCTAAAACAAATTGAATGTAGCTTTCAATTTGAGAATACGCGCTTTTATACGGAGCCTAGTTCCAAAAGTTCCTTAATTTTGGGGCTCTTTTTTTAAATGCTAGTACTGAATGTCCAGTTCTAGGAGTTCCTTAATAGTTCCTGAATTTTCACTCCACACATAGTGCCATAAAAGTGGTACAGGGACATGGCAACATCAAAATTCGGAATTTTACCTTTGATTCTGGCTAGAACTCGAGACTGAAGGCACAAATAAAGTAGGAGAGAAGTTTTAAAAATGTATCCACGCGAGTTTTGGTTGTAAATAAATAGAATCGGTTTCCTAAATTTTGATTATTTGCAGTTTTAAAAATTTTATGAAATGCTCCTTAGCTTACTTTCCGTTAGTAGTAAAAGTTACTTAAATATTTCCGCCGTCTACATGTAGGTTTTTTATAAAGTGGATACTTAAAAAAAGCGTGTATATCGTAAAAATCCTTTGAGAACAGATGTATGGAGGAGTACATAGAGGAGAGAGACAAGAATAAGTAAAAAAAAAAAAAACAAAACGAAAAGATGCAAAACGATGAGGAAATGGAAAGGACAACATAGGAGTTAAGTCCTGCACCGCAGAGGAGAAAAAATGCTTCTCTGGCCTAATTGAAACTTGTTTGGCAACTGAAAAAATGGCTCGGCCTACCTATAAAATTTGACTAATTTTTGACCTAATGGAATGGTTTTTCAGAATAGCATTTTCATAGCAACGTTTCATAACGGAAAGCTTTTTCTCACACCTGTCTGTGAACTAATTTTCTCACGAGCCTTGCTTTAACATAGTGTGATGACTTCCGGCAACACTTATGATCAGTGACAGTGTACAAACAAGTCAATGCAATCATTATCAATCATTGAGGTCATTTAAAAGCATTGAAAAATTGAGATTGGGGAAACCAAATGTCACCTTCGAATCAATATGAAAACATGAGCTGTTTTTCTAATTTTGAAACTAACAGAACTTATATCTTATATACCAGTAATCTTCTTTGTTGTTGTAATTATCAATTTTTTGTTTTGAAACAATGGCTATTGTCTTTTTAAAAATTTGGCTACACGAGGCGGCAATTTGGTTTTGGCAACAGTGTTGCCACTCGTAGGGTCTTCTCCCTACAGTGGGAAATTTGACTACTGTAGGTTGTAGGGAAGTACCTACGGGATAAATGGTATATGTAAGTAAAAATACATCATTTGTAGGTAGATTTAGGTTTCAAGAAATCTTCCGTGTTAGAAAAGATTTAATGTGCACAGCAACGATTAAAGTCAAAGAAATTCCTCTTTGGCATGCAATCCCCACAACAGATATGATATGACCTTGTTTCTTATCACTGGCCTACATTCCTCAACTCAAAATGTTTATTCATGACCCAAAGCATATCTAATTTCTAGAACATTTAGTTTTGCCTTCAAACTTTCAAATCAATGCGGTATAGCTGAGACGTAAAAAAGTTACTAGCTTTAAAGTTAATAGCTAATAGCTACTATTTAATATTAGATAATATTAGATGAAACAACCTAAAAAGTTAATAGTTACCAGGAGGGTGTAGAGCAGCTTCAATATAAGTTTTATAGCTATATTTCGTCGCATCCCTAGCTATCTTTAAGCATCACATGTAACCTTTACAACTAGTAAGTAAATTAGAGTGTGCATGGGTGCAATGCCCAGTAAATTCACTAAGTAAAATGTTGATCGAACAAAAGGCCTCAATCTCGTAATCAATCTTGTATCTGGCAAAATAGATATGATAAAGTTTCTTTCATTTCAGTTTTGAGATGCATAAAACAGAGAAATGAAACCTCTATAAATGCAAAAGCAAATCTTTCCATCTTCTGCAAAAAGAATTAATGTACAAACAACTCCAAAACCTGGCAATAACGCTACTAATGTATACGAAAGAGACACTGGCGAATATCCAAATTCAAAAAAAGGGTTCTGATGAAGACATGTATTCCTTCTCTGATTAGAGATCAATCATGAACAAAAAGTTTGTCCTACATGCCAAAAGGGTGTTTTCAGACATTCTAGAGGGTGTAACCTCAAACACCTTTCTCTTTCTCCGTACCATTCGATAAACTTCAGAATGTTAACTACCTACACCCCAGAAATCATCTTTTAAAGTGCTTGTGCATCCAAAATTTCGAAATTTCACTTTTTGCATTTCCTAATGGAACTTTGTTCTGTGATTATCATGCTACCAACTTAAGTATCATAACTCATATGGAAAAAAGTTATGAGCCCTCAAACTTCGCTATTTTCGAAGACACAGCAGATACCATTAATCAGTCACTGACAGATAGAGCTAAAAGACAGGTGAGGCTTATCTATGTGTTTGTTTTTAGACTCTGGTCAAAGTAACAATGAACAACGTTGAGGAAAACAGGGCAGGGAGGTATGTTGAGTTGGTTGATTGGAAATAGCCTACTAGTAAAGGAAAATTATAATGCCATAGCAATGTATTTCAATTCCTTTCATGGACTATCCGTGACATGTATTCAAAAATGGATGACACAATGGAGGAGGAAGAAATGTTGGCAAGCCCTAGTCCTGTGGCAAGCCCTAATACTGTTTGTACCAGATGTCCAGTTTTGAAAAAAGAAAAGTGTTTTCTATCAGAAAAAGATCAGTTGGCCCAGAAGATCAAAGAGTAAATTAGAAGACTCTAGTCAATGCAAGCTCTACTTCATCTAACGCAGAAGCCATTACCCTACACGTTGTACAGCTTTAACGCTTTTGCTTATGGGTCCTAAGGGACTGTTTACAAAATTTGACAAGCTATGAGCTGCGATACGTAATGGATACTGGTACTCACCATTCCTGAACTTGGATTTGCCTCTCAAATCTAGCCCCAAGAGTTTATGGTAGCAGTCCATCGGGGATCATAGGCTTCGACATTTTCTTTATCTTGGGCATCCGAATCGTCAGCTAGTGGCTCTCCGTGGCATACACCTATTACCCTACATGTTGTAGAAGTAGTAGTAGGCCTGGCTGTGCAAGCACACGGTCATCATTGCCATCATCTTCTAATCGATAATCAGTAGCTTCATCATAAAATGAAGATTCACTGTCACTGTTTGCCATTTTAATGAGCCGTAGCACGCCAAGACGAGCTTTCTTACGCTTTGTTTGTCAACTGATATAGGCCTAAAGAATGCACTCGGTTTGACCCTCGTTATGACGTCACGCAATGGCTATCAAATTTCGTACCTAGTGCCTCAAAACAAGCGCTAATTTCTACACCTTTCTCACCAGTAAGAACAAAAAATATGATCTTCATGCATTGGAAATACCGAAGCTTTGATGTTAGCTAGAAAATTATATTCGAAATTTTCGATGCATAAACATTTTTAAGTCAGTCTCTCAGCATTATATATACCTATGCTTGCAATTTTCAGGGTACATGACTTTGCTTTGATATATGTGTTTCCAGTTGTGTTCTAGCTTGAAAAATATAAGGGAGTTCCAAAAAGACTTCCTCAAAGGTAAACGCTCAAGTCTCTCTAAAAATTGATGCTAGAGATATAGACAACTGATTGCCGGTATTGCCGATTTAGAGTTTAATTTGCAACTTATGTTTGGCTCAGAGAGCCACGAGGAAAGCCAAAAAGTAAAATGCAAAAATTGAATATCTTGATGGCAGAGATGCTGTTATCAAATGGCTATATTTAATCAAATCCTCAAGCTAATTCAGCAAAATTTTAAAATGGCCTATTTTATAGTGTTCTTTCAATACCAACGACCAGCCTGGAAAACTTCTTAAATTTGAGTCATCATGTCGTCATCATTATCCGCTCTATTGTAGGGAATTGTACGGAAAATCAATGATTAGCTCTTTAAATTGTAGGGAAAATTAAGAAAAATGTGTAGGGTGAATGTAGGTAGAAGATGCATTTGTCGTAAGTAGATTTTGCCTTCACAGCGTGGCAATCCCGTGTGTCAACCCTGATTCAGATACTTTGTGTAGGCTGCACCTCAACCATTTACATACATGAAGTGTAAAGTCACTTTTGACACTTTTTCAGTACACTTTTTCAGCAACAGTAAAGTAATGACTTGCAGTATGATTTCCATTTTCATTTGCAAATATATCTACTGTAAGTGTAAGACAATCTATAGATGGAAAACATGAAGATGCTTCAATGATAACTGAAACTGAGTTGGAAGTTTCACAGTGTTTGTTGCAAAATAATGTAAATGTTAACACATAAAAATCAGTATAATTCATAGATAAATCAGTATAAGTGGTAACAATCATTTGTGTTTTATTCATTGATGGTGGAAACAAACAACCCTGCATGAATGAGGACCAAAAAAATCCTTCTTCTACTTCCATCTTCTATCTATACATTTTAAAGTGGCTAATTTTAGTTTCTTTTATTTATTTGCACAAAATGCTACAGGTGATGCTCAGCATAAGCATTAAACTTCAAATCTATTGATTTCAGCATAGAGGCTATCACTTAGGAATTCAATAGAATGGGGATTTCTATGCATCTGAATTGCCATAAATGATTCATGGCAATAAGCCCAATTCTTGCCCCATTCAAAAACATCTGGTATAACTTATGTGGTAACCAATGCCACCTGGGTGTGGTCAGCATTTTCAATCGTAGGAGACAGCATACCTAATTTTACACCAAAATCACTACTTTAGGTGGTACATGGTCACAATATCCATATTTTTGAAAATTCTGCCATAACTCAGAAATTAAAAAGGTAGAGCCCTTAAATTTTGGAAATGGGTATTTCAAATCATTTATCTCTTCACTCCTGCATATTAACAAGAATATCTGAGGTTCACAGTCCACACTTTGGTTTTTTGGGTGCACTTCATATGGAATGATTCTAATTTTGGGTAATTAACTTCCCAAAATCCATCATTTTAGATCCCTGCCCATTAAGAGAGAGTAAGGATCCAAACAGAATAGAAATAAAACATAATTTCACCACATGATGTCAAAATCCCCAACATCATTGCAATAATCGCTAAACTAGACCTAGACCATGTAAATTCTGCACAACAAACTACCTACTGACAAGCTATCAAACACTCTACCAGTACAAAAAGCATATCCTATCCTTTCCTCATTTGTTTTATGTTGATATCATCAAGATCTGGTGCTATATAGTCATTAAGTGGTGGTGTTTCAACAGGCCCATTCAAGACCAAAGGATATATTGTCCTGCTGACTTTTATTGCCTCATTATATAAATCCACAGATACTTTCTTCAATTCTTTTAATGCATCTTGTCGACTCTTTGCACGAATCTGAAGTTTATGCAAATCTTCTTTATGGGTTTTCATAGCATGCCTTGCCCATTCCTTTGATAATAGAACTCTTTCCTCAGTTGTCTCTGGAGGAAGGTCAGGAATTTGGCGCTTCCTGCTTGTTTCCATCAGCACTGGGTCTAGAAAAATTAAAAGAATGTTCAAACAACTAATAATACCTGATATATCACATGCTATAAATATAAGATAAATGTACAATACCTATAAAGGAATAGCAATTAACTCCTTTCACTGCTGAATCTGAAATAAATTTCTGGCTTTAACCCAAGTTAGATTTACCTTAGGCTTTATCCAAAGTAGATACTCCAAGTTTACCAAAGCAATATCATTGCAAAAAATTTTCATTTTGCTTTAGATGCACTTAACTACTTACTCTTTGGCACCACAAGAAGGGGTTATAATAAGGGGGGTAGTATTTTTGCTAGAAATGCATAAACTGGGGGTTGTTAATAGATGAGGGATCAATATTCAATAGACAGTATGGGGATCCAAACATTTCAAAATTATTACAATTAGTTACTAACATTGCATAAGTGTAAGGTATATAGCTTTTTCTGGTTTCCTTACTTGCTAATATTGATTTGTGTCTACAAAGCCAATGTATTTTATTCACTTATCATTTTTAAAACTTTGAAATCTTTAGGTTAGTATAATGGGGGGTTAAATTTGACTAAAAATTGCATAGTTGGGGGGAGAGGTGTTTAATAAATGGAAATGGTTGGAAAATGTTCAAAAACTTGCAATTGGAGCCCTCCCTTACTATTTAGTGCCAAAGAGTATTGTGACATACAAATAGAACTTTTCTAAACATCCTCTAATTTTCAGAGGGCCAAACTGTAAAAGAAGTTATGTAAAGTGTTAATTATTGTAGACGACCTATACTTTAAAATACTGACAGTAGGTAATCTACAAATATGGATGATTATTTTTATCATTATTCTCTTTCCAGTCAACTGACTTTTCAACAAGGTCAAAGAGACTGGTTTTGACAACAAATACATAGTTTACATTATAATGATGCTAAAAAGCATTGCAATTCCATCTATATTTTATATGCTCCACAGAAGAAGGAAAATAATGGTACAATCCAGAGTTTTTACTTATGGGTAATTCCATGTAACAGACATTACAGTTCAATGCATTTTGCTATGTTTTGCCTTAAATTCAAATTTATTGATAAGTTACTGTTCAAAAAGACTTCTAAACAATTTAACTCAATATGATCAAGTTTTATTTACACAACAACTAAAAAATCTTGCTTACTTGTTTGACTTATTGATACTTTTGTGACAGTAACAGACATTACATCAGAATATTACCAAATGTTAATAGACTTTTTCAAACTGCTAACTAAACTTAATCTCTAACTCTATCAAGCCAATTTAGCTGAATGTGAATTATAGATGCGTGAAATTTGTGAAAAGTAATGGTCATTTGTTTCTATTGAACTCCACTTTTGTGCAAACTTAATTGTTTTGGAAAACAGACATTACAGATGTGGCAGAACAGACATTACAGGTTTTGACAATGTAATAGAAAACTTAAAAATTAAAAAATACTGCTTTTGAGGCTGTGCTAACAAATTTCAAAGTCCCTACTATCATTAGCCTACTACCTGGGGGAATGACAGGGTGCATGGGCTTCCATGGTAACTCTTAATAGGGTTCAAAAGTGACTCACTATAAGCAAAAAAGTTAAAAACTCCACAATTGTGATGTTTGAGCATGGAATCACCCTTGTCTAATTATGCTGTATGCATTGTGGCTTTAAAAACACTACTCCTTTTGCTGTAGTAACATCTACAACAACAGTCCAGCATTAACTACAATGTAAAATATAACATGAAATAGCCAGAGGAGACAAGAAAGAGAATACAAAATGAAGACAACTTTATATTAAGGGAGTTCTTAAGTAGATAATTCTTTAGGAGGTTTGGAATCAAGGGCTTGGGTGGGTTTGAAGGGTTTGGAAACAGTTCATGGGGTTTAGTAAGGGTTAATAGAGCTTAGAATGGGTTGATAGGGTCTGGAATAGGTTCATAGGGTTTGGAGTGGGTTGTTAGGGCTTAGAAAGGGTACATAGGGTTTAGAAAGGGTTCATAGGGTTTGGAATGGGTTCATAGGGTTTGGAATGGGTTCATTGGGTTTGGAATGGGTTCACAGGGTTTGGAAAGGGCTTGTGTGGATAAGAAGTAAAAAATATTAGAAATGAGCAAAATTAGAATGAATGTAAAACTACTCTTTACAGTCTTACTTAATTTAGAATTTAATTCACATTAACATAATGCATTACAATTATGTTTAATATCATATCACATCATATGTGTTAGGATAAAGGTTATGATTTGGGTTAGGAATAGCAGGCGCCATTTCTAGAATGATGGATGTGAAAAAGCCTACTTATAAAGGTAAATATGCAGTTTGTTCATAATTAAGAATTTGTACTACTTAACTGTTAATACATAAGGGTAATTCCACTGGTAATTGATGTAGCAATTAGATTGATTATAATCATCTTGCAAGAAAAGTTATTTGTGGAGAAACTCAATATTTTCAGTGATTGAAAAAGGGTGTATATAGCATTAAACAAATGCCATTGTTTTCAACCTAAGGTAAACACTGTGTTGTTGCCTGCAGGTTTGAGGTGGTAACTGGAATAACTAAGAGAATGAGAAATATTGACATTGACCAAAGCAATTGCAATTTTTTCTGAAAGTCTTTGGAGCTTTTATTTAAAACTCATTGTCATGCTTTTAGAGATCTCAAAGAAAAAAAACAACAGGTTAATGCTAACATGAAACAAATTGGGTTAGAGAGATTTATACTCCTGGTAACTGATGCAACACAATCCAGTAACCCCAGTAGCATCCTCTGAAAACAGTATCAAAAACTAGAAATATTAGGCAGAATATCTGGCAGTTTCCCTATGTTTGAGGCATGCCAAATATGTCGAAGATGGGAAGCACACATATATGTGCAAAATACAAACTTTCTATTCAATACTTTAGCCAAAGAGTAACAAACAATTTCTCAACAATATCTAGAGAGAATTGCACCTTTCACATAGGAAAACTATAAAATGTAACATATTTCAGAAGAGTAAAAGTTTTTTCTGCTTTCAATAAGTTCTGAGTATGATAAAAGTTCTGTATTGACTAGCCTAATTATCTAAAAAACCAAAAATATATGTATAACTTATATATGTTGAAAAGAGCATTTTCATCATGGGGCTGACATTGTTGTAGAAGTGCCCATAATCTACCTCAGTGCAACAAAAGCTGTGATTTGATAAGCAAGTTACTTTAATTTGGTAAGCAAGTTATTTTAATTTGGTACAAACTCTTAACTGCAAATCCACCAATGATTTTGCATAACATATTTGAAAATTAAATGAAATTTTCATTAATATTATCATTGTACGATGTGTTATTGGTTGAGATGGACCTCAAGGTGTGAAATTTACTAGTACTGAAACTAGTCAAAAAATACTGGACAGGCTACACACATTATATGCTACACATTGTTTGTTGTTTAGGAGAAAATGAGGTTCAATTGGCCAGAAATCTTAAGAAAATCAAAGGCTCAATCTCCAACATTAAGTATTGTTTTTGGCCAAATATCGATATTACGTCATAACTAGTTTCAAAATGTCAAAAATGAAATTCAAATTCGAGCATACAAGACTAACAAATAAAGTATACCCCATTAATGAGTTTATTTTAATAAAAATTAAGAAAATGTTAAGAAAATCTCAGGCTCAATTTCGGGAAAAGTAAACTGAGGCAAAGGCAAAATAATGGTTTTCTTATAAAAAACGTATATTCTAACCTGGAACTGAGTCTGGATCAACAGGTATAAGTATCGGCTCCGCTCGTTTCTTTGCAGCTTGTTTATCTTTTCTTATTTTCTCCTTTGTTTGATCCATCATAACTTTTTTCTTCTTTTTAAGGTTTGGATCATGCTCCAGGACTTGAGATGTATGAAAAAACTTTTGGTGCATTATTCTACAGCTGGAAAAATTATAGAAAAATCCTCGGTAAATTAATAGTCCTTGATTTCTGGCCATTTTAGTTAATCTCTACTCAACAATAGCATCCAAGTTCTAAAGTGATCTTACTTGACTCCGGCCTACTTCGTGTAAAACAAATGAACTTGTTATTAGCACTATGTACGACGGGGGGAGACGTTATCCCACACTTAACATAAACTTGTGGAAAACACCCATACAGCTTGTTAACAAGACAAACAATAGACAAACAATAATAGCCATTATTATCAGTAGCGTGCCTTGTCCTGTTTGGGTGGGGGGTGCACGATAGTCAGATTTTCCAACTAAGAAACTTCGATGATGTCATGCATCTATAAACTCCTTTGTTCTAGCAATCTTTTGTGCAGGGGTGCTGTGCTAAATTTTTAACACGGGGAGATCAAAGCATTACACGTCTTTTTTCTTATAAGAAAATCTTTATTTTGCCTGAGCCTCAATTTTCTTAACTTTTTCCGAAATTGAGCCTCAGATTTTCTTAAATTTTTCTTAACTTTTGCTGAAATAAACTGGCAGAGTGGTTTACACTTTCGTTAATACTATTGTATACTTGAATTTGAATTCCATCTTTAACATTTTGAATGCAATAACGACGAATTTACCTATTTTTGGCCTATAAAAACACTTAATTTTGGAATTTGAGCCTCGTGATTTTCTTACGATTTTCTTAAGATTTCGACGATTTGAGCCTCATTTTCTTATAAACTTTTTTCTTATAAAAAAAAACGTGTATGTCAGAACCACGCCCAGTAAAGAGGGTGCTCTTTAGAATCGTGCAAACAAAATAACTCTAATTCGTTCTTCGATATTGCACTGAACACCAACTGTGTACCAGGCTATAGCATTACTTTGTAGCGTGCGGGCCCTTTCGTTTAACTTTTCTAAGGGAAGTAGGGCATACATTTTTACCAAAATGATGAGGGGGTGGGCCTTATCCCAAAATCATTCCATCACTGCACAAAGAGGCAATAACTACACAATTACTTTAGATATGGTGTCTGCTAAGAGAAACTTGCCGACACATTGTAAAAATTTTTACAACTCGTAGGGTGTGCCAATTAAAATTATTCATTCATAGTTCCCAAAACGCCGTAGTATTTGGTGATAAGAGATATGGTTTTCAGAGCGTCTTCGGGGAATGTGGCGCCCTCAACGCGTGTTATCTCGTGACAATAAAATGGTACAACTTTGCCGACAGAGATTGAAAATTTAGTTGATTTGCTACCAGAATTTTGCTTGGAAGGTTACGTGCCTGGCAATGCGAACAAAAAGTCAAATGAGTTTGCAAATCCTGAGCAAAATAGAAGAGCTTAAGAAAAAATGCTAAATAGCTTGACATTGAAAGGGGGCTGTGCTCCCCAAAATCTTCCGAAGTTTTAGCAAGGGGGCTGAACCGCCAGGAATACGCCCCTGCTTTGGGGTGGTCAACAAAATAAAGTCACAACAAGGGGGGCAATTGATAGCAGCCTGAAGTTTTCTCCAATATATATCAAAACATTCAAACTGTTGTTTATTTTGTCTGCAATATTCTTCACTTATATATAAGATATGAGTTATATCACACAGGTTTAGTTTCTCTGTCAGTCTCACCATTATCACTGTTTATTTACAGCTGAATGTAGATAATTATAGATGGATCACATACAATGCTGCTGGACTGTGAGCAGTGGTAGCTCAAGAAAATTGCATTAAGTTTTCACATACGAGGGCAGTGGGTCACGAAGCATTACAGCTGCAAAATGCTGGAGTCATTAAATTATCTGAGGGGAGTTGGAGGGGCCATTAAAAGGTTTTCCCTTGAGAATAAAGTTTATGACAATATTGAGGCTCAAAATCATTAAACATTAATGATAATGTAAGACTGCTGAAGAATTTTTTGTACCCTAGTTGTGATACTGCTATCAGATGTACTCTTGCATCATTGATCTAAACATCAACTCTTGCTTAGTTTTATGATATAATATAACATCATCAACAATTGGTATATATTCCTTAAATTCGTAAGCGAAGTTACACCTTTGGTATTTTAACATAATTTAAGAATAACTCTAGACTCAAAAGTAGAAAAATTTAAGAACAATGAGGCTCGGAAAAATTTAGGTATTCTTTTAAGAGTGTACAACTTGCAGTAATTTTCCTTTACAGTCTTGTGCATCCCCCTGACAAGGAAACAATAAAATTGAATTAGCCAATCAGAGTTACCGCACATGATCCCTTGTACTGTTGAAAGAAGAAAGGAAGCCTCTGCAAATGTCGCTGTGAGAAGGAAAGGAGTTTACACTCTCGTACGCAAAAAATCTACGAAAATAAAGTCCCTAAACGGTTTTCCCGTTTTAACATCCATCTTGGATAACGTACAAGATAGGAGGGGCGAATTTTCAAGATGTTTGGGAAGTCTAGCGACGAACATTTATGATTCGAGCCTGCAAATAGACTGTACCAGCTCAATCATCCCGGCTGTGTCGAATATACAACAACAAAGCATCATGGATTGCGAGCTTCGCCTCAAAGATTCAGATGTACTTATAACGGATAGTGTCCTTGATTTTTCTAAATATTTAACATCATCAGATCTACCTGCTAGTCCTGAAGAGTTCTTCGATGACCTGTTTGTTGATGACGAATCCGAGAAGACTCTTCCTTGCCATGTGAAAGTAAAGCAAGAACCGTGTTATTCATCAGCTAGTTCAAGATGTTCGACCCCAGAATCACTGCTTCCCGAGCATGATTTTGAAAATATCGATATCCCCTCACTTCAGTTTAATACAGATGCATGCAGAAAAGACAGCTTGGTTTTTCAGCTTCATGCTGCCAGCAAACACCACCAGAACGTGCCGAACAGCAACTCGATCAGTCAAAAGCTGCATCAAGCCTTGACCGATTACCAGGATTTGTCAGATGTTTCAGTCGATTCTCCAGTTAGCTATGTTCCTAAGAAAGTGAAATCAACATCAAAAGGAAGCAAGCGAAAGTCCTGTGACAAAGCAAGCGAGGAATACCGCCTCAAGAGAGAAAGGAACAACATTGCTGTGAGAAAGAGCCGAAGCAAGTCAAAGATGAAGCACATACAAACAGAGGTACGTGTGTCTGAGCTGGCAGAAGAGAACGAACAATTGAGAAGCAAAGTTGTACTTTTGCAACGCGAATTAGCTGCTTTACGTAATTTTGTAGCACTAAATGCCCCGGCCGTTGTTGCTAAAGCGCCAGGGTTTTTTAGCTCGGCTGTGCCGAATACTATCGATAATCCTAATATCTATCTTAACTGCACTGATAAGTCGAAAATTGTTAACGGTCGTGTCGACAGAGTATGCTAGACATACACACTTAATAAATAATGAGCGTGGTGGCTAGTCCATCATACATTGGCCTACTTTCTCTTTTGTTTATACCTGCTTTGCCCGTCAGTTGTAAATAATTTTAGGACTATTTCCCCCAAAGGAAAATGAACAGATGAATAATAGGCCTAAAGGGAAGTTGGCATTGATGGATAATTACTGTTAGGCGTAACGCATTTGTTTTTAGTCATCCGCTTTTTGCAGTGCAATTCAACTGGAAAGGGCCAAATTGCAGGATACGTTAAGAAGTATATTGTCTCTTGGTTATGCCTCTTTGGAAGCATTAATATAATATCACACAGTATGGAGAGCATCGGTTGTTTATTTGAAAATACAATAAGGTACACAATTCCATTTCAATATAAAGGCTGAATCATTTCATCTAGTATTGCATAGGCTAGGGATGATTGTAGGAGATGGTACATGAGAGAGGACGGGCAACGCCTCCTTTCGTTAAGGGATGGCAGGACGAGCAAAACAGGAAGAGTGCTCGTGTTTGTTGCTGGTGTTTTTACCATAGATTTTAATGCCTTGAATGCAGCAGCGCTCTCCCACATGGTTTTGGTCTCGTGAATGCTACTGTTCCCGGAATTTCGATGCTGTCTTGTATGAGGATTGTCCAGCATTCCGTTTTTTAGAGCAATGTTTAGGCGTTGGTATTAGGAAATAACATGATTCATGATTTCGTCATCCAGAATGAATTTAATAAATCTTGCGCAACTGGAATTAGTAAAATGGCTAAATATATAAAGTGCTGCTTTGTACTCAAGAATGGAAACCAAATAACTGGCACCAAAGATTTCAAACAATGCGAATGCCTAGTTAGGTGGTTGTGCTGCTACTTCCCAAGGATTCGTTTACAATTCATATAAAAAACTCGCAAAAAGTCCTTTTCAAATAAGAGATAAGGACCACATTCTTCTCAACCTTTTATACCCGTGCGCGCTGTAAACGCCCCTCCTCAGAACAATGCAATTTCGATCCAGACACTAGCTGCAGTTGTGCACGTGAAGTTTTGTGAAATTTGTATTCGGAGGAGAGGGATAAAAGTAAAGTCTCCCAGGGCTTTTGAAGACAATTGTAGGTAGTTGCTGACGGTTTTGGGAAAATTCATGGTGTGATGCCCCACACCACTTTCTTGGCACGCCCCTGTTGAGAAATGTAATTTTTTGTGATGATTTAATACCGTCAATAAATGTGATTCATTTTTAAGATTGTAACTTGCAGTTTGAAAAAGATTTACTATTATAGGCATAGAACCAAAACTCTTGTTAACACTGGCTGTGCAGCGACGTAAAATACACGTTTTTTTATTAGAAAAGTATCATTTTCCTGAGCCCTAATTTTAATAGCTTTTCACGAAATTGATTCTTAGATTTTCGTAACTTTTGTGGAAATAAAAAGGGGCCACACTTTCTTTATCTTGTATACTTGAGTTGGAAATCCATGTTTTCATTTTGAATGTATTGGTGGTTTCCATATAACTTTCTAGTTCCGGCGACATCGCTACTGAAGCAATTTTTCCATATACTTTTCACTCACCGGCGATGAACTCTCCTCCATAGAGAATTTCAAAACAAGACTGTAGTGAAATGGGTACCATTTACATCATGCCATAGCTAACCGGTATGAGACGCTCCGCAACTGAGAGGGAAAGTCACTTCAGTCTGTAGGTGATATGAAAGCCACGCCTTATTATTGTGGTGCTATCCGGTATAGTATAAACGATCACACTATCCGACCGAGGTCATTCCATAACGCAACGCGACGATAGCAACTGGTATAATGTAAATGGAGCCTTGAGTTCTGTTTCTTATAAACCTTTTTCTTAAAAGAGAAACCTATAGTATTAATAGAAAGATCTCGCCAGACGTTGGGAACTTTATAGCTGAAATACTGTTGGATTTGCAATAAAAGCCGACTAACTCTTCACTGATTTCATTTCAGCCTGTCATGACCGCTTCTTCATTCATGCTTTTTGTAGGAATAAAATCCACTGGGGTACAGAGGGTAGTATTGAAAGACATACTCTGCAATGATAAATCAACATTCGTTCTGGTAAGAGACAGCTCGAGTTGTTCTAGCTGGAATAAAACTCGTACTAATGATTTTACACAATCTTGCCAAAATTTTTCATTCTACCCGTTTCGCCCTATACCCATTTTTCCCCAGTAGACCCTGCATAATCTTCCACTCAACCATTCCACCAGGGTCATGCCACAAGCAAGGCAACACTAGAGGGGGGCTTCAGCCATCCAGTGACATCGAAAAGACAAATGCTCTAAAGACTACAATGGAATTGGCTTCCCAGCCCCTATGTAGTCAGATTTTATCGACTTTTTACTTTTTATGGGCATTCGTTATATAAAAACCTCGCTAAAAGAGCAGACTGCACAGAAGTACAACGAGGATGGGTCTAAACTATATTTTACACTACGACGGGATAAAATCCTAAGAAAAGGAAATTTTGTCCATCCAAGCTGCATTTCAGCAATTTTCCAAGATCTTTGGTAGGCAATTATGCCGTGATGCACATGTTAATTTGCTTGAGTTTTTGGATTCTATAGGTAAATTAAGGAAGCCCAATTTAGAACCTACAAAACGAATGCTTTTCTGAAATATGTTGGCCTAAATTGATAAAATCCATTTGTTCCAAAAATTTCCAAGCCGATCCAAAAGTTAAACGTCCATATCTTCCGAAGGAGTTGAGCTTTGAGGTTGAGATTTTGCCAGGTGTTTATATGGTGATCTTATAAATTGCAAAAAATCCCATAAAATCTGAAAACACCCATTTGCTTCCGTGAAGTGGAATGAGACGTTAGCAACACATTCTGTTTTGAGCCAAAGCTTAGCCTTAAGATATTGGGAAGAAAAAGGTATAAATTCGCAGGAAATTCAATGGCAAAACTTCAAATGCTTAGCTACTCCATAAGAATAATATGTTTCTCTCTGAGAACAACTGCTACCGACTAAATGTGCTTCAACACGACATTTTCTCAAAACAAAAAAATTCCGTTATGACCGATTGTTGGAAAATATAAACACAGCTTTATTTGGGAAATATGCGTGGACCCAATGTTTAGTGGAAAAGTCAGAAATGGTTATTAATAGAACTCTCGCATTGTAACCAAGCTTTAGCCACAATTATCGACTTTGCACAAGCTGCAATTGCATCCACAACACAAATCCACAAAGTTCTTCATCGACTTATAATAAGTGTATTGCTCTATTTTGAGAAACCAAGAGAGGAACTCAAGCTTTTTTAGCATTCAAGCACTGACCAACTTGATTCTCGGTAAAGAACACAATACAGCATTTTCTATTGTGATGTCTGATAACATCAAACGTGCTAGTACAAGCTGTTGATATTAGTGTTAGCATGAAACGGAATGACTGTCAACATATTTTTATTTACGAAGCTGTACAGAAAGCAGAACAAGAAAATTAGACGCTCGTAATATATAAATTCATGGTAATAGGTCCCAATTGGTCACACTTGGACCAATTAGACACACCCTATCACATTAACCGCACCTGGATATCTATTTCCGTTAACCTTTAGGTCATTATCCGACGTTTTCATGAGTGTCGGACGAAACAAACTTTGAGTATGTGAAAAGAATGTTGCCGTTGTGGTAAAGTTTTCGTGCTGTGGTAAAGTTCTGTAGTACCAACAGACATTATATATATATATATATATATATATAT
>WIPJ01067290.1:332810-371519 GCA_018155075.1 Cassiopea andromeda | reverse complement strand
TATATATATATATATATATATATATATATATATATATATATATATATATATATATATATATATATATATATATATATATATATGCATATATTTATACAAACTAAGTCTGAGCCGCATCCACGAAGTATATAAATTGTATAAATAGAATAAACCAAAAATACACTTGTCTTCTGAGTAAACGTTTCGATTAAACGTCTTTACCAGTGCAAAACTTACAATGACCTGTTTGAACTTATTGTAAGTTTACCACTGATGAAGATAAGTGTATTTTTAGTTTCCTATATTGATCACAAATAGACAAGCCCCAGATCCAATTAATATGGTTGGAAAATTCCTCAAGATATGTCAGACACAAGACTGGAAAAAACACAGCATGAATGCATGGTTAACAGAAAAATTAAATCGTGATAACTAAAAACAATGTTTCCAAATTTAATTGCACTTATATGGTACCGAACAAAATTTTTTAACACGACATGATTTAGATCTACCAAAATTGAACAATGACAGCGTTAACTGAAAATTACAGCATTCAACATGCAGCAAAGAGCAACCGTAAATTGAAATTGAACAAAAATATAGAGGAATCAATTCAGTAAAAACGTGCACATAACATTCATATAATAAGGACCTACAACCTGAAATTGTATTTTTTGAGTTCAGATAAGTAGAACATGCTCAGTCTGAAATTCCAGCTGGGCTCTTAGTAATGGCTCATTGTTTCTACTAGTTAATAAACTAAGCCTATTTACCCATCAACTTCTTTCAAGGATGCTCCAAAAATACTACAAACATTTCATGATGGGCAAGTTCAAACCTATGTTTTTAATCACAAGCTTTGGGTGGCTAACTATATTGCACGTCTTGCAATGTTAAATCGTCCACTATCATTTTCCCAGGCATTTTTGAGCCATGTATTAAGAACCAGCTCCCTAATAACTGGAATTACCTCACCGCATAAGACCATGAAAAGGCTCGTTTTAAGATTCCAGGTTCTAATATGTGGGCTTTTACTACATCACAACTCTTTCTGTACAAAAATAACTCGAACGAAATCATGCGATATCGAGTAGTGAAGGTAGCTTGTATTTGGTAAGGTCGTTGTATTTCATACACAAAAAACAATTTTATCGGAGATTGAAGTATTAGGCAGGAGCTAACTAAATCAAATTACTGGATACACACACATAAGCAGCATGTCAACTGGGCATAAAAATCAACGACTTTTTCCAAATATTCGTAAAATATCCTTTGAGCATTGTACAGTTTACAAATATCATGTGCTTGTGTGGAATAAGTGCTCAACAGTCATGTGATCAGAAAATAGCAAAAGTTGAGTGCTACAAAACTGTGTTGTCGGAAAATCAAGCTCAATGCTTTGTTTTAGGCTAAAATTTCTGACTAAAGTCTCCGCATATTACTAACTGTTGATTCTAAATTATCTACTACGGCAAAAAGTGGCAAGATATAGGAATGCCTATTGCAGTTTGACTATTTCATAGAAAAATAATATTAATATATTTCTTTGAAGAAGGCAAATAGTGAAATGCTAAATTTAATGGCAACAAAGCTACATGGATTACAGATCTATCTAAAGAATTTAAACGTCATAAACTTGTGTAAAAATGTATTTGTAAGTAAATTCACCTTACTAATAGTCTAAATTTAGGTTTATACTGTGAAATAATTGAATGTGGATACTAATAACATGAAATCCACAAATGTCTTAAAGTATATCATACAAGTGAATATTGAGATTCAGTTTTCTCTTCATAAATACTTGGCTTGTTGAAAATTGAAAATGAGCTTGACACCACGATTCAATTTTCATTTCCTTCAAGCAGTTCAGTTCTCAGGTCAAAAAGGAGAAAGATGGCTTTAAGCTCATACAATTAGAAGGAATTTACTATAATGTAAACAGAAATTGCTAACGCAGTGCAATCCCTTTCTTTTATTGCAACACGAGCTTTCTACTATCTCTTTGAAATGCAATCAAATGCAAATTCAAATTAACATATTCAGTTCAGGAGTCGGGAGCCTTTCCGGCTGAAAGTGCCATGAAATTTCATATTTTCAAAATGTTTTGCCACGAGAGCCACACAAGTAGAAATTTTTGTCACATGGAACCGCAAAATCGTCTGATTCGACACTGACTTGGCCAATGCTCTCGAGCTATATGACATCTGAAGAGGACACCAGGGTAGCTTCGGAAAGCTGGTTCTTGAGGTATTAGCTGTTTTGCAATGCTTGGAAGAAATGGCTGTTAAGAGTTGACTGCGAGCCAGGAAGCCATATGCAGTCTTGAAAAGAGCCACATCTGGCTCGCGAGCCACAGGTTCCCGACTGCTGATATATAGCATTTAATTGATAATTTAATATATGTCCAAGAACGCACTCATTTTAGGTATGAACAGGGCGACTTTACGGACAAGCAGAGATAAGCAAAGGCCACCATTATGTCAACTTGCTGATCACATGTTCCAATTAAAGATAACTAGTTTGAAGGCATATTTTGAAATCGTTACACAATTCTTCTTGATAATGCATTGGAGAGCACTAACAAAAGCCACTACAATAATACAAAACGATCTTATACCCATCCACCAGTTAGTTTGAAGAACATTTCTTCTTCCGGAGGTGAATTCACGTCTTTACGCATGGACAAAAAGATATATCCACCAATGAATTCATGGACCACCTTAACGTCGAATCCACAACACGAAAAGACGACTGTTTCGTCTTCACAGTGGATGATCATCTCTTTGGTCTCCCAGTTTACATTCCAGGACTGCATAGCACTGTACCGCCATTCCTTAAGAATCTCTCTTGTACTTGGATCCATACGTAGCAAACGGCTTGGAGTAATACCAAGAATTTCCTATGAGACACAACGTACTGTCAAAATGCGTAAGTTTTTACTATGATCTGCAGCCCTATTGGTGTAAAAATGCAAAGATTCCAAACAGCTAAGAATGCCCAGGTAAGAATTTCTTCAAAAGCAATCAGTTGGAGGGGGATCTATTTTGGACAGGAAAGTAATAATCAGTTGGGACATAAATTCACATAAGTTTAGCCTTTCATCATCATGCTTTTCACATAAGTTTAACCAGCCATGGCTAACAGCCAGCGGGTAAAGATATGCAAATGCTAAGATGAAGCAGTCATGGCTGCAAAAGTTCAAATACTGAAATATTTAGTTAGCAATGGGAAAGTACAGCTTTAAATACCCATATCCAAAAGCATCTTCAAAGTCATACTTCCAGCAATTGTTTTATAATGACTGTATTAACACAATCAAATAGAAAACGATCTAATGTTAACTACAATGCATTCTAAATCAGTACAAATGCACATAATATTCTTAGCTACTCTGGAACCATGACTTTTGTCTCCCAAACTGGCTTGGCTTACCAACATTCCTGTAATTTTTGGTAGTTTCCTAACACACTTAAATTGAGGCAATTTTGATATCATGCCTTAAAATTGGTCACATAATATTCAGTCTCCATAAATAGCGGAACATGTCAACTCAAAGCGACAACCCAAAACCTAAAAAACGATATTTGAATAAATGTATCTACCGCTTTTTTTGCCCTCATGTTCTTGAACTTGACGTTCATGGTCGTTATACCATATTCAGGAAGAGCCTTCCACTGTCTAATGTAGTTCATTTTCGCCTCTAGTAATGTTAGTTTTGTGAATCCTGAATGTGCCTCGAGTATGCGAGCAGCAATCTATGAGGCAGAAAATTATTCATAAAAACAGTGTAATCTTCGTAAAGCTCAAACAAAAGCATAAACGGTGGTGGTGGATGCTTTTACATATATAGGGAGAGGAGTGAGAATATCCTTGAATGCTGCATATCAAGTAACAACGCAGAGTATCTGCTTATAGAGAAGCTGCTATTACTACGAAGTTAGTTCCTCCTCCCTACCCGTATCTGCTAAATATAGATTACAACATGGCCTAATCAAAATTCTACTACTTCAGTAATACATGACAAGTTAAATACATAATGTAATTACATTTGTTTGTTTGAAGTTCTGCGTATATAAACAAAAAGAAAGGCTTCAAATCCACAATTCAACGGGAAGCATTTACTGCTTTCCAATCTAGTAAATGGTTAAGCCCAATTCCAAAATGGAACTGGATAGATTACACGAGCACTATAGACAGATTTTCTGGTGGAGGTGTGGGGGTTTGATACCATCCACTACTTTCATACCATTCTGTGAATTCTAAAAATATTTTCGCACCATTCGGTAACCTTCAAAATGCAAACTTTGCTTGGCAGTAAAAGGATTGCATCCAAACAGTCAAGGCTTGATATTTCTACAAGCAAATTTTTAAGAAAGGACAATAATGAAAATGAGGAATGGGCATGACTTCATTATTCTGGCCTCTAAAGGGCGTAGTGCCCAACAACTTTTATACTCCTACACCCTCCAATAATCATCTCCTTAATCCGTCCGTCTAGGCACATCCGCATTCTCCTCCGATGCAACGTATATCTGTCTACAATAGGCTTTTTGCAGCTAAGGGTCACATGATTCAAATCGCCATACTGAAGAGCAAGCACTCCAGTGACCTCACGTAAACAGTGGAGTCCAATTGTTTTTTGATGAGAAGTTCGCAACTGGTATTCCTATATTCCAGTCACTATTTAGCGTTCCAAGTACGTTTAGGATTTGATCTGACATAGTATCGCATTAATTTATCCGATTTCATGCTTATATTTGGTTTTTAACTAACAAACGGCCTCTCGATTTTCGAGAAGTTATGGTTAGTGCGTTCCTTCTTCTGCTATTCCACGTTTTCTAAGTACTGCAGAAGCAAAACAACTTTTTCGAGAACACAAATTTCCCCAATGAAGTGACCCCAATGAAGTGAGGAATGGAGTCCTTGCCAGTTTATTTCTGGTAGTCTCTCGCCTAGGAGATGTCGCTGCATATGAGCTATATGACAGGCAACAATGAGAATTGCTTTTCTTTTTGTTCTTCGGTATTCTGGTATGTTTACCTTTCTTCAAAGTGTAACCTGTTTCCGTATTTTCTCCCTTGTTCATATTCTCACCTCTTTTTATTACTACGCTATTCTTGGTCAATGCAACTTGTTGTGCATGTAAGTGCCTAGTTTCGGTTTCCATTCCTGACTTTAGGTGAAACTGAGAATTTACCAAGCAATTAATCAAAAATGCCCAAAAGTTAGCAGTTTCACAGCTCATGACTCCTTGCCATAGATTTTGCAAGAATACGCCTACCCATATCGCTAAAAGCGTAGGAATTTGGGGATCTGGGAGCCTGCTGCTATCCTTAGTTGGGCAGAAGCTAATTTCATTCGGGAACTTCATGCTGAAGAACAACCTTAAATTTTCATTTGGTTAGGAATGTCTACAGCCATTCTAAATTCATACCCATACGCCTATACTTATAGCTTTTAGGCAGTGATATATCCTAAAAGAGAGACTACCAAAAATAAACTGAAGATGACGTTTGACTGAATTAGGCACTTCATATAGAAGATTTCTGTTCAAGAGAAAACTTGTTTCCCTTCAGCAGTACTTAGAAAACGTGCAATAACGGAAAGAAGGAACAGAATAAAACTGTACTTAACGCTGGTAGTTCTATGCCTAGGCCACAACTTTTCGAAAATCAAAGGGTCATTTGTTGACTGAAAATCAAACATGAAACCTAAATCGGATAAATTGTTGTCACACTATGTAAGATCAAAACCAAAACGTACTTGGAACACTAAACAGCCACTGAAAAACAGGAAAACCAGTTGCAAACATTTGATCAAAACACAATAGAACTCCATTGTTTACGTGAGGTCTCTGGAGTGCTTGCTCTCCAGCATGGCGTTGTTATGCGGTATCTAAGCATGTAACCCTTAGCTGCAAAAGGCCTATTGGTGACTAACCTGTATTGTTTGAATTAAATCAATTATTCCAAAGAACGCTAACATTTGCAGATCATTCAACATATTTTCATCTATCCTGCTTTTCAGTAGTACAGGAGTTTCCAACCAGGAGTGCTCTCACCTGGGGGTGTGAAACATCATCCCTGGGAGTGCGAGAAGTGTTCCCCTTAATGATAGGAAACTGCTTTATTTACTTCCTTTCAGTAACCTTGGACAACGTATATATTCCAGGGGGTGGGAGGTCAGAACAAAAATTTCTAGGGTTGCTGGAGTTCAACGGTTGAGAATGACTTCAGTGGTAAATAACTTCTACAAACCTGTTTACTCTTCATTCTGTTCAACAGTCTTTGTGGAACAAAATCTTCACACTGGATGTGTGAATTATCAACAGCAGGGTTGTCGGTTTCATCTTTATTGTCCTGTTGCATGCTAATAAAAGTCTTGATTCCTGCAACCTCGACATCATACGTTGGATCGGCCATTGTTTTGCCCTTGGATGCAAGCCTGCATGCTGCCATCCATTTGCCATACTGTACATCCGAATTGCAACCGAGTTCAAGGTCAGTCATATCAGGGCCAGGGATTTTGAGTTTTATATGGTACTTGTTTTTGGCTACGTTCACTTGCGGTGACACTTCACAATCTAAATAAATACAATGATAAAACCAATATTAGTTTTCTAATATAGGAAGTTTTTCCTCTAGGAAAACCCTTCTTCCACACAAATTCCAAATGTCTTTATTTAGCCTTTTTGTATTCTTGCATACAGTAGCCACTTGATAGCTTTTACAGAGTCCAGAAAAAAGCCAAACCTTCCTCCGACAGTCACTTCTTTTCGTATAGCCTTCCCCACTATATAACATTGAAGTTAAGCTTTTCACGTTGTCCAATTTTCACCAAGCCAGACTTTTTCATAAAAGTACTGGGCCTTCTTACAAACTGGTATAAGCTTAAAGCACCCTTCCTCCGGCTCACAGCCGTGGAGCGGATACTTTTTCCGAACTCTGGCTTGTTGTGAACTTTGTATACATGTAGAAGAACAAGTTTCATTATGAAATGAAATAAACTGATAAACTAGTGGCCTGCCGTAAATTAGCTACAAAATGTCATCTTCAATAGATAGCAATATCTCAGAAGATTGCTTCAAAAACTACCACAGCTCCATAAAATCTAATGTTGCAGCTACACACATTGTTAGTAAGTTCATAATTTACAAGACCGTATAAAGAATTCGATCAATTTTAGGGAACTAAAATCAAACGCTTCTGCGGAAAGCAGCTCTAAAAGTCCGGACATAAATCATAGGCGTAAATGGAAATTTTATGTAATAATTCTAACTGCTGATTAACATGCAAAGGGTCTCATCATTTTCGCAGCATAACCAGTCCATGCCCGGCCGGAGACACGGGCAATCGCACGTGCGCGTGTCCACACACGTGTAGAATCCTCAGTACGAGCGAAAAGTCGCCAGTGCCAACATCACAATCAACCGTGCAATCATACATGCCAAATAGGAACTTTGTTGTCACAACTGCAACACTGGTGACTGTTACCTTCTGCTTTCTAATTTCTGTCCTGTTTTATCTTTGATGAGACATAAGAAATGCTTCAGCAACAAGAAACTCTGTATTTATGATACACCTTTCTGTGAGCAAAGTTAAGGAGACCAAAAAGTTAGGACACGCTCAAAGAACCTAGTTACTACAGTTTCTTAAGACAAAATTCTACGAGGCATAATAGGAAGCAAACTCGGTAGAGTACCTTTCAAGTTAAACTTCATGGTTGGCGGCCCTCTACTATCCTCTTGACTTTTATGGTACATTATATGTGTATCTGTAAAATAAACAACAACTGCTGTACAACAATACGGCTACTATACAGTAAACACTCAACACGATCTACAGTAAAATGTGAAGCATACACGACTTACTATAGACAAAACAAGCTTTCATTTAATAGGAAGGAAGAGCCTACCTCTGAACGTAAACCAGTATGGCTTTACACTTTTCATTCCCAACTTTTTCGCCCTAAAGTTTCAAGCAGGAGGATCATTTAGAATCTAGTCGCATATTAAGAAAGAAGTATAAAACATGGCAAAAATAGAAATAAAAACATTAAACCTGTTGCCCTATAGAAAGTATAAGAGAACAGTAAACTTGATAGGACTTACTTAATCAAATTTAAAGTATCGCTCATTTCGGGGATTTGCGTCAAACTCTGTTGAAAAAACAAAGAAAGCTTCACAAAACTAAAATGGTTACTTTCATGAACCTTCATACATCAGAGAAGGCAAATTTGACTAACCAATCACATCTTTCCAATAATATACCCAGGAAAAACTTCTGGCCCATTCAAGGCAAAATTTCTCTTTAGAGCAGGAGTCGGGAACCTTTCTGACTGAAAGAGCCATGAAATTCTCCTATTTTCAAAATGTTTTGCCACGAGAGCCACACAACTAGAACTTGTTGTCACATGGAACCACAAGATCGTCTGATTCGACACTGACTTGGCCAATGCCCTCGAGCTTTATGACATCTGAAGAGGACACCAGGGTAGCTTCAGAAAGCTGGTTCTTGAGGTACTAGCTGTTTTGCAATGTTTAGAAGAAATAGCTGCTAGATTTGTTTGTGAGCCAGAGAGCCATATGCAATCTTGAAAAGAGCCACATTTGGCTCGCGAGCAATAGGTTCCCAACCGCTGCCCTAGAGAATTATCCATTAACAAAACGCGCAATAATAACATCAAGACTCTTCACAAGAGAGCAACATTAAAACTATCCTATTGGAACAGGCAAAACTACAATTATTTATCAACAAGTGTAATAGAATTCTTTACTCAGTTCAGTTAGTACTACAATGCTTATGCATTGCTGAGCACTTGCATACCCAGTCCATACTGAAAGATATGCACGATCGCACATCTGCGTTCTTGGACTAAAGCAAAGTGCAAATCAAAAGCGAACGACTGCACGTGCCAACATCATCGTTTCGCATGCAACCGCACGTGTACTATATGAGGATTTTTTGCAACGGCACAGACTTTATATAAAAGATACAATAATTCAATATAGCTTATGTTTACATTCTTCACAAATACAATGAAAGCGCCATAAAGCTAACTTGCAAAACTTAGTTAGTGTTATATAGAACTACGCTAACGACCATTAACAACGCCCGTAATAAAACGCTTTCGAAAATCCAAATTTCATCACATAGTAAATTAGCCAGAGTTGATACATAATCAGCGAAGGAAGAAGCAATTAATGCGGGAATCGCAAACGATAATACGTAAAGAATCATATCTTAAGATTCCCCCCCCCCCCATAAGAAAAATTCTCAAGGAAAGTACTAAGCGAAATTCAATTACCTACCGGTTTGTTTGATCCTTGATTTTTAGCTGTTGTTCCTTCTAGTGACATCTGCCATCAAAATACAGTAACATTTAGCAACATTGTCAAAAGTTCAGAAACTCTTATAACAAATTACCTATTTATAATTGGCAAAAAGAAAAAACAGTTATCCCCAGGGAATTAAAGATAAACTATCTAAATATATTTACTATATTAACTACTACCTATTTACAATCAAAAAAGGTATACAAATCTTAAAAATAAACAACATGTATATCCTGAATTTTTAACATATAGTTTGCAACGTCTGCAGTTGCATCCTAGGATTTTTCTAGAATTTTATAGTCAAGTTTAAACAGTTGTTTGACTAGGTGAGAATCACGTGAATAATTTAAGGTTGGTGGTTTCAGTCTCATTCGGTAAAATGAATATGAAAAAAATAAATTTACCAAAAGGAAATTACTTAAACAGAAAATTTTTGCCATACCAAAACATAAAACGTAGGATATAAAACTTAAAAAAACCTTACAAGAACTCCTCAAAAAATTACTAAGAAGCTGAATGAGGACTACGGAGAGCAAGAACAGAGCAAAATAATGTTGACTCAGGTGCTTGGAACTTCGTTCAAAATGTCTTGTATTATGCCAGAGTCCAAAAAGTCACGCCTTCTTCAGGCAGCTACTTCTATAATTAAAAACCTTCCTCACTACAGAACAACAAAATAAAGCTTTCTATGATGTCCTTCCACTTTCCCTTGTCAAATGGCCTCAATTGCAGGCACCAGAATTCTCCTCTAGCCAGATTTTTAATAAAACTACTAGGCCTTCTTCAATACTGGCATAAACACCACAAACATTCTTCAGGCTCACAGTCGTAGAGTTGTTACTTTTCCTTTACTATGTCTAATGTATTACTATATTTCACGGTACCTGTAAATCGTTCAAAGCAGCATCAATGTCATCAACTTCATCTGCCCCTTGGGTGTTTTGTGGAGATTGCGAGGCAGCTTTGATCTGAAACTGGAGAGCTGCGAAGGTTATAGCCTCTTCTTCAGTACACTCAACTTCCTCCGTCAATATCTGCCACTTTGCTTGTTCATATATCTGGTTTATTCGTACTTCATCCACCTTAAAAACAATATAGGCAAAGCTAGGATGATATTTTAGGAAGTGGGTGCCGTTTCTATAAAACAAACGTACTACAGTACTTTGCATGAAATATAGTTGCTAGATTTGTGAGAACAAAATACCAAAATACATATGACGTCATAAGTAGGATTAAAAACGTGCCTCATAGCTACACTGTCTGAGAAAGATTCAAGAAACATGACATCATAAAGAAAAACAATTGTTTAATTCGCAGCCAATGCGGGTATATTTGCAAGGAAAATAAAATACGATAATGGCATTAATAAGAGTCATATATTTCAAGCTGGTCCAAACTGCTATTGATTGTCACAACTGAAATGACAACGAGGAAATGCTAACCATCGTTGAACCATGACATGACATGAGAGAATGTAGTTGCTAATAAATTCACCTTCTGGTTGATATCAAAGAAGTTGAAGAATTTGAACTTGAATATTAAGTAATCGAACTCTTTGATGTTCTGTATGAAAAAAGAAAGTGACCTGATAAAAGCAAAGCATGGCATTAGCAAGAGTTAAAAGTTAGAATAGATCATTATTTCAAACAATTTCCGATATTTGTTTTTACAAACAACCAACGTCCTATTTGCGTAATCGAAAAAACTACTTCCGAAAGTAATTTGCTTTATTCATCCATTCGAAATTTCAGCTTGCATCATTTACTTTTGAAAATTTTACTTCAAGTTAAATTCAGTCTATGGTTAGCCATTGTATAGCATCAATCTACTTCATCTTTCTGCTAAAAATTACTAATACTATTTATAGCGGAAAATTTAAGAACAGAGTTTGTGAGAATTAGTACAAGTATACGTATTTTTTATAAGAAAATTATCTTTTTGTTTGAGCCACAATTTTCTTTTCCAGAAATTGAGGCTGATATTTCTCCAATCTTGTATACTCGAGCTTTAATTCTCTTGAATACTTCGAATGAACAATGAAGTCATATCGACATATGGCATGCAAAAAAGCCGAACTTTGAAATTTGAGTCTTGTGATTTTCTTACGATTGTGGACTTTTGAGCTTTATTTTCTAAACAAATTTTCCTCGGTTTTTCAAGTCATTGAGGGATAACATAGCGTAGGTGTCACACACTTCTTGAACAAATTCTCGCAACACCAATGCAAGCATTGACGCATTGGCTAATGCTGATGAAGATTTCCAGGTCGGTGATTGCTATGTTAGCCAATCAAAATTTGACGTCTATGCTAGCTAACATGACATTACAATACAATTTATCCTGCGTGTTGAGAGCGAACATAAGGAACAAAAACAGAAGAAAGCTGGGATAGACGAAGTGTCTGATTCGTAAAATGATAAAAAAAACTCCTCACTTGTTCCATGAGTGACTTGGATGAATCAAGCCAACTGAAAGAGAATAATAAGATTAAATTAAGGATACAGAAAAGAAAATAGGCATTCAACATCAACTGTTACTTCAAAGCTAAAATGTGCTTGAGAAACGTTCTATCTGTATTTGAGCGATAAACAGCCTATGAAAGCAAGATTTCACCATAGAACATGATTCATGTAATGGAAACATTTCTCAAATTATTAATGGTGTCTTGACTTTTAGTGGGTCATTAAGAATCTATAAAAAACGTCACTAGTAAGACTCTCCGCCACACGCTTCCCAATGATCAGGAACTTATACGAACCTGCAAAGGTCTAAATTTCACGTTCTAAAACATAAACTGTATACAAGGACGCTGGAACATAGGGGGTACGTGCCTCTACTTTTCACAATTTGTACACAAAGTACCCCTTTGCAGCCTACAGAGCTGCTCTATTTTCATAGTAAGGGTACACTTGAATGTATGCACACCCTATGCCCGTAGCAAGACCTGTGTTTCAGCGAAGGCAAAATTGTCCTGGAGGAATCAAGCGAAACAAAATTTGAGAGCTTATTTCATACTTTATATTATCAACATAAAATGGATAACGTGTGTGTGCAGGAAAATGTTGAACTTTCTAGCATGTTACAAAGAGCAAGGTCGAGCTCAACCAAGCTTTCAGATCGCCTCGTAGCAATAAAGATAAAGTAACAATAACAAATACAAAAATTCCCAGGGGTGGCAAGAAGCCGGCATCCTTTTGCCTAGGGGTGGCATTTGCTATCCTCTGCCACACCATGGCTACGGGCCTGGCACAACCCTCCATTTTTTGAATGCTTCCTATATCCCTGATTGTATACAATTGATAGCACTATTTCGCAATAACTCTAAGGCTCTCAACATGGGCTTGGGGGTCAATCAATTATACTTCTGAATATAGGGGGGGGGTGAGTTACAATTGGGGAGGATGTGTAAGCTTTTCAAAAGGGTAATTGGGTGTATGAAACTTTCTAGAAGACTTTCGACCATACTGGTATGAAATCTAGTACTTATTTCTTAATGGGGTATGAAGATTTCTCGAGAAAAATACAACGGGTACACAGCTGTTGACCAGTTTTTAAATTCCAACCCGCCACAGAACCCAGAGTTATAAATGACTGGTCCCTTATAGCATGGGAACTTACCCCGTGTTCATCCCAGATCTTTCTTGAATTGTTCTTGGCCTGGTCATATATTCCAAAGCACTAGGATTTGGGTTACTCGGGCTGTTTGCCAACATTGGAGACAATGCAGTTGAGTATGGATTCAGAATATCACCATCCGAAAACGAGAAATCCGAACTTTTATAACTAACGACGGATCTTGGCGAGCCCGGACTACTTGGTACGTTATTACTGTTTGTGCTCGTCTGCCTGTCTGTTGATAATCTTCCATTTTCCATGCTTCCAGATGACAGATTAGTATCCGATGATTCCATAGACCCTCTTCTTTCCTTGCGCCTTGTTGATTTGGCCTTATCCTTCTTTCCATGGGTAAAGTCGTGTGGCTTCAGCAGCGACATCTCTTCCGGATGTCTCATTCCAAAATCTGAGCAAATCTCCTTAACGGCATGGAAAACACCGATAGAGAAGTTCACCCTCATGTCAACAACCTGAAGATCTGGCATTTGAAGTTTGAGTACTTTATGCATCGGCGTAAAATGCAATGTGCAATCCCCAAGGATACCATACGTTTCCATGTTAACGCGAGGCTTGAGGAGCCATAAAAGCCGCTCAGGGTGCCACATGGCATGGTCCGACCAGTCTGTTGCCACATCTGTTGACAGAAAGATGTATTAGTACAAACGGTATTAATTTCATTTCATAAATTTATCTATTGTTGGTATAGACTTTAATAGTTATATAAACTCATTAAGACCAACATACCAGAACGCTAAAAACAAATCAACAACTTAATCTACATAGAAAAAAGTGAGTATATCAATAAGTACACCAATAAATATACCAATAAATATACCAATAAGTATACCAATAACTGGTTTCTGCGATTTTGCATGTGCAATGAGTATCATTCCAGGATTTGATTTATTGTTTGAATATGGCTAAGCTCTGTGCAGTTTTAACTTCATCACTGAGGCTATTCCAGAGTAGACTGCCTTTAAATTCCACTAAATTTGTACCAAATCTCTGTGATCTGGCAGGTGGAAGCTCGCAGAGTATCTTAATTCTAAAATCATACTCCACCACTTTCTTGGTGAAAAGATCTCACATATATATGGAGGATTTAAGTGGTTCATCGCCTTATATATTTCCACCATTAGTTTTTTGCAAATTCTTTTTGTGAACTGTCAAAGTTCCATCTCTTTGGAAGAGTGCATCAAGCGCCTCTTCATTATCATCATTATAAATTACTCATTTGCAAGGAGAAACAACGGAAAGCAGAACAATGACAACTTTGGTTAGAGGGTGCAAAAGCACAAAGAGAAATTTAAAGTGCCAAATAAAAAGCAGGGTTTTTCACTAGTATCTCAGTAAACTTATCGATTTTACCTCCATTTCCCCCAATTCCTTGGCACTTGGAGGGTGCCACTGTGGGGGCGTTAGTTCTGGTGCCAGCATTTTGGACCGAATGCCCTTCCTGACGTCACCAATGGCTTGCGGTGGGCCTCGAACCCAGAACCACGTTGGTCTGAGTCGAGTGCATTACTGCTAGGCCACAGCTGCTCACTAGTATCTCAGTAAACAATTCCCTGATTTCCTTGATGTTTTTCAAACGAAGTCCTACTCGTTTTCCCTTTTCCTTGACATTCTTTTAACTCTTGATTAGGATTTTATAATTTCTTTGGGAGAGCATAGACCTTATTTTAGGGCATTCCATTGTTTGATTTCATAAAGCGTAGCACTGTGGTTCATAAGGATTGTCACATTCAACTGATGTGTGACTGAGTATGGAGAAAGTCATTGCTATGAAATGATACCACACGAGGCTCAAAACTTCACTGACTTTTTGAAAAACCTTTTCTTTCCTGATTTTCACTGAATTCCCTGATTTGGTAGCAACCGTGAATAGCAAAGTCAAGTAGTCGAGACAGTTTGGCTTGGCCTGAGAGTTGAACCAGTTTCTGCATGCCGTTAAAACATACTATTTCGTTCTCATTTGCCTTGTCGTTCTAGTAGTCGGGCCCACACATGCATTCAGCATTTAAGCAAAATTCAAAATTTACAGTGAAAAAGAAATGAAACAAATTAAATACTAATTTTTTTGAATGAAAATCACCTATTGATACTGAAAGTTACAACAATGGTGTAAAAATGCAAAACACGTTGAAAAATACGTCAGTCAGGAGTACTTCATCTATCACGGCAGAAATGCAAAGGCAAAGTTTACAGTTACCACTCAAGGAGCTTAAATTTTTAGCTCCAAATACGTTAATATACAATGTATGTAATTAGAACAACTTCTCCAGAGCAACGATGAGGATTCTTTATATATTTTGATTTAATCATTTCTAATATCCAGAATAGCCATTTTTTCTAAGGCAGCTGGCTTTCCCTACCAGCTGCAGTAAATATGAAATGCTCAAACAAACATAGTCTAAATTCACTAAGAGGCTAAGCTATCTTTGCTCATTAACAGGCATATGACATTTAAAGAAATTTTCTAGTAACAGATAGTTGACTATAGGAAGGTTAGATGTAAAGATAAAGGGATACTAGCAGCGCAATGCAGCAAAAGTTGAGCTTTAGACTGTTGAAACTATAAAAACCTGAAAATTAGTTCATGATCGGAAAAGGTTCACGCCCTTTCTCTAACGAACAACTGTTGAAGAACGCAAATTAGTAGGAAAAAAGAACTCGCTGGCTCTGTATTCCACACAAGATTTGTAAACAAGCATAGAATTCTACAGAATGGATTACTGCATTAACTGATTGTCGGTGGATTGTTTTTAAAAGCAGCTATAACCTGATTATGCCTACGAGATTGATCTAAGGCATTAATAACACGAGCATCAACCAAATCTGAGAGGATATGATTTCAAGATTAGCCATACGGTGGAAAGCATGCCTCACTATCTGATTTCATTTACTAATTGCAAATACACACATGCACAAAAGGTAATCAAAAACTAGCCTGTATTCGGTAAAACCCTGATGAATGAGGAACGGTGGATTCAAAAAGAACTCGGAGCCCAAACCAACTTAATATAATACACTTCAAATTTCTTGTAGCTTATACTGCTGGATTAGCATGGTGGCAAAGTAACCAATACAGCAAAAACAAGAAGAGAAGAACTAAACATTCTTAGAACCTCTACCCTAAAATTCCATAATTCTAATGGCTTACGTAAGAGCCCAACTTATCCTAAAAAATATCCAGGTTCTTACAATCAAAACAGTAAGAACTTCTAAGAAGCCATTTTGTAAAGACAGTCTTTCTATTGACTTCCGATAGGAGTGATTGATAGAAAATATCCCCAAGGACTTGAAAGTTAATGTTTCGAACTTTTGTACAAAAATAATCAAAGATCACCATGGATCTATGGATTGGAATTAATGCAATGAAGAAAAAATCCTTATAGTGTACTCATCGCCAAACAGGGCTTCAGAAAGGACTGGCCACAACACTTTTGCAACTGCACAAGCCCAGTATAATTCGAACTCACAATGTTGGATCTACAATGGAGGCTGCAAACAGTTCAATTGAAAGTGAGAAAAAGTGCAATTGAAAAAAACCTAGCTGGTCGGAAGCCGGCAAGTGCAAATGGCTTCAAATATACAGCTGATATGGTACAAGATCTACTGGAAGGTCTCTATGAATACAAATGCGGATTATTTGTGTTGCATCGTGCTCTGTTCTCTTTTGTTACGGTCATCTTTCTCAAGGTAGCCAGTGAAAATTTTCCCGCCAACCTAATGCGCAATTTACTGCGCAGGTCAACCGTAAGATTTGATTTCCACATCTAATCGCAAACAAAACCTACCTTGGTTACCAGGGCCAGCACTGCTCATGTAATCAGCCTCTTAAATGATCCTAAGAATACTTGTAATGGTATTCTTGAAAACACAACAAAACATTAGTTGACAGCGGAAACAGCCATGACAACTATTTGAGTGAGACGGCACAATGGAACGAAAAGGATTTCAAAATTTAAGCTCAAAAAGATTGTGAAGAAGGAACTAATCTCTGCGCTATTTTTTGTAACGTTAGTCCCTCTTGAAAGCATTGAGAGTGGAACAAGTTAAGCAGCCTAACCAAAGGGCTTTCGGTAGCCTTTGAAATCAACATTAACCTTGTTCTTAAATTGCATTCTCCCTCGAGAGTTTTGATCTTCTGTTCTAAGCACAAAGCATGTGGTTGATAGATGAAGAAATGTGGCTTCATTCTTAAAATTCCTGGTTTCAAAAATGAATTAAACCAGCCACAATCTCTATGGAGATGATAATCAGACAAGGACAGCTAATTCTAAAAGTTGAGTAACTTTACGTGAGTACTACACAACAGCGCGAACTTCTTCAAAGCGGAACTCTACGCGACAAACTCGACAGCGAATTTGAAAAGAATTCGCTTAGAAACATACAAGGACCTTTAGCTTGATTCATTTGCCCTTTCAGCGATAGCCAAAGAAAGTAGAAACCAGTCCCGTATTTTGCGGCGAAACATTTCGCTTAACAATACAAACGAATGCACACCCGGGCACGTGCCTCATAAGAGTTCTCTATTTCATCAGCATTAGTGTATTTACACTTGAATTCATCACAAATTACTTGAAAGATCGAAAAGAGGGCCAAAATCTGTTTTCAATATGGGGTTTAACAGGCATTGTGAACAAGTTTTCAGTTTTCTCAAATAGAAGTTTCAAGATTTTACACTGAAGTCCAAAATAGGTACAGTTTCTTTTAGTTCTTCTAGTTATGTCATTAGACAACGAACTAGGCGATAGCCACAACAGTAATAGGTAAAATATATGCCATTTGAAGTTAATGGAAAATCCTGAAAATTCTTGACAATGTTTGTTAGTTGCATATTCATGATTTCGTAGACGTTTTTCCTATTGATAGTTCTATGTAAGCCACAATTTATGGATGGTGATAATTCTTTTAAACCTCAAATACCTTTGAAATGTGCAAGTCGACGAGGGATTATTCTTCTTTTCAAGTAAATCAGGATACAACCCAAAGCCTTAATTCAACCAAATGCTGGTGGTATCCATACCATATTAATCTCCAAAATGTGCATTTGACAGTCTCAATGTTCATTTAATGGATAATCAAAAGATACCACCTACTGTTGTAGAGATGTGATAAGATTTACTGGGAGTAAATTTATCAGAATCAATTTAAAGGTGAATGGGGCTAATTTATTTCATATGTCTTGACCCCAAACAACAAACATTATCAGCTGCTGTCTCCCAATACTTGAAATGAAGGGAATACGTCTTCTACAGTTATATAGGATATGTCAAAGTGTCCTGGGAAAGCATGCTGGAGATGTGAAGACTTTTGGAAAGGATTTACTTAAACACAAAAGCAATGTTACAAAAGCACAAAAACGAATATCAATTGAACAAAAAAATATGGAGTGCCACAAAGTTAGGAACTGATACAAACAGAAAACAATGACCTGACAAAACACTATGGTACCACAATCAGAGTGTTGCTGGTTGTTTTCAGATGTTCCGGTTTACATGGAATTCAATGCTTGCAATGAAAATGGAACCAGTGGAGGTACCTTGGGCGGGGGGGGGGACTGGGGGGTTATGTCTTCCCTATTCTAACAACATCAACTTTCTAATTTGTCCAAATTTGAAGACAAAATGTTAGGGATCTCTAGTAACATGATTTTGTATTAATTCATACCAATACTTATTATTATCCTCTTGTCATATCAAATTTCACACCAGTGTACTGAAATAGTATGATGACAGATGCAGGGACTAGGGAATGCAGGAAGCACATGACTTGAGCAAAGAGCCTCTTTTCATATAGCTAGGTTGCCCTACTTGAAAAATTTGAAGATGCAAAAATAAATAGATATATGCACATTTATGGTGATTTCAGATCCAAGTTTCAAAAGTTCCCAGGGGAGCATGCCCCCAGACCCACCTAGTTATTCTAAATTTAGGGGCTGGCACAATATTAACCCTTTTTCATAATAAAAACTTTTTGCTGTTTCACTAAGTTCTTACCCCCCAGACAAAGTGCTCAACTTCACTTCCAGAAACCCTGCCAAAGGTGCCCCTCAATCTATGAGCCCCCCCCCACTTTTATAAAGCTTCCTACATCCCTGAGTAAGATGGTCACTTCCTTGCAGTTCAATGAGAGTGGAAAAAACCTATGGCCTGTCTAAGCTTTGTTCAGTGTATGGTGGCTAGCCCTGCCCTTGAATGGAACTTCCTTGATAAACCTCCCAATCACCATTCCATTGGCCAAAATCTCTAATAATTCATGGTTGATGGTTATTGATGATGATAGGTTATTTCAAGGAAAAGCAAAGCGATTAAAACTTGCTGATATAATGTAATAGTATTAAAAATAATATTTTTCTCTACCATAGAGTTTACCAGCATCTGATATTCTCAAGTCTGAAATAGATGGGAAGTTGGACATTTCCTAACAATCCAAAAAACAGGGGGGATTGGAATAAACAAAGTGGGTGGAAAATTTCATGATGATCAATATGAATGGGTTCCACAAGTTGCTTCAACTATAAACAAACTGAAAACACAACTTCTCATGATACGTAGTAATACTTGATCAACATACACAAGAAAAAAATAACAAATCAAGGACTGGGATAAGGACGCCTTGAGTGGACTTTTCAAAAAACCAATTAATGGGGGGAATGAAAATCAAGAGTAGATCTTTTGAGAGCAAAGAACTCTGAAATTCTGCAGAAGCTCTGTATGCAATAGAGTGTCATGCAGAGTCATAGGGTGTGCCATATGTTTGCAATCTCGACAAACAGGTGGTTTTGAAGATTCTGGGAAGGTATGTTGAGGGAGAGTGAGATTCTAAAGTACCAAATTTCCCATATTTTCTTGCCCTCTTAGGTGTAACACAAGATAAGAAGATGGTGGTGGCATATGTATGCCAGCTTGATATAGTTTATTGGTCTGCTCAATCACCATGCACTCCTAGGAGGAACAAAAGATGAGATGATGGTTGTGGTGATGATGATGAAAAATGATAGTTATTTTGAGCAGCAAGAGGGGCAAATTGCCTCCCAGGTGAAACCCAGCTGGCCAATTCTCAGCAAAATTAGTTGAATAAAGGCAAATACACATTTTTTGATTATAAAGCAACTTTTTTGCCTGAGACTCAATTTCCTTATAAACCTTTTCTTTATAAATGGATGATAGCTTAATTCACAATAACTCAACTAAAGACATTAAGCTCAATGCAATATACACATTTTTTCTATAAGAAACCACTTTATAAGCAACCTTGTACTAGGCAGCCAAAATTTAAGAAACTTCTGGAACTACAAGGAAAGAGATAAATGGCACAATGAAATTGTTACTTGGCTCAATCAGAAAAACTGCACTGTAACAATGTAATTATGACATTGCTTTAGAATTTAACTTGTAGTAACACATTTTGTTTGGTACAGGGCAAATAATTTGCTACATCCACATTCTGCGTACGTTTTCACAGCAATTTAGTATGATAAGTTAAGAAAGTTTTAAAAAATTTTATAAGAGAATGTGGCCAAAAACTAGGAAACTTTTAGTACAAGGCCTTGAGCTAGGTTTCTTATAAAAAAATGTGTGCATGTACTTTGGTGAGTGGCATAGCTGATGTAGGTTATGGCTAGAAAAACTCTTAATGGCTCCCAAGCTTTCAGGCACTGAGGGGGCCCAGCTGAGGTTTTTAAGAGATTAGTCTTTTGAATTAGTTGGGGTGAAAACAATGTGGGGACCCAATCTGACTTAATTCCAACAGTGTCTATGATCAGATCATTTTATAGCAGAACCAAAGGCAAATAATTCTCTCATATTTTAAGAATTAAGCATTCACTCCATTGGCAACGATGCAAGACTACAAGATAACCTTCCAAACTACAAGAACATACCACTTCTAACTAAAGAAAGTAGACAAAACCAGAAGCTGAATAAAAATACACACAAAAACTTTTATTGAGACAACTTTGTCCGTGAATTTATGACGAGTTTGTAATAATTGATGGATGAATGTACTGTATGTGTTTGTTCTGTGCCTGCTAGAAAGAATATGTCTGCTATGAATGGGCGTGTGCTATATATGATGAACAGTATAAAATTATGGTGGATTTATGTTCTATTTTTTGTGTACTGTGTTCAAACTAAATTAATAGTAATTATAGTCAATAAAGTACTTGAAACCACAGACATGTTACTATAGTAAACCTTAAAAACATTTATCAGAAAAAACAAAGACTCGGTTAATGGTGAAGAAATGACAACACAATTTGACAGACCAATTAAACAAACCAAGCCCACATACATGTGCCATCAATATGTTTTCATAATCTGCGTAATGGCTGAGAGGATATAGTGGTCCCTGTCATTCCTTTCCTGAATAACCACTTTGAGAGCACTGACCCAAACAACAAAAATATTATGATTCCGTAAACTAGTGAGCTTCTAAATTGTCTATCAATTATTGGACCTGAATAGATAGATCTAGTTGCAATATAAACAATTCACTATTAATTACAACAATAGGGGCATACGCTCATACAATTAACGCTCAACTTTCAAATAAATCATTAGTAACATCCTGGCTTAGTCACTAAAGTCATGTAATTTGGAGATAGGGAACATCTCGTATCTACACCAAGTTCATTGGAAAGCTATTTGCGTGTCATAATCATATGTCTTTTTCATGATACCCAGCTGAATTTATGCATAATGGTATCATATCAAACAGGAATTTCTGGAGAATCCGCATTCGGGGGCCACTATTTTATCAATTAATTGTATTTTGAAGGAATAGGTCACAAAGGATGCATAAATGTAATTTACTCGTGTCTTCAGTACAAAGCAAACAACAAATACAACAATCGCCGCTGACGCCAACAACGAGTACAAAATAATACAGACGACATACTTTACTGGCAGACAAACACCATCAATTCACTAGAAACCAACTAACTATTGATTTAACCTTAAAAGGAGTGTCGCAAAGTTCATCAACAACACATTCCATTGACATAAAGCAGTGTGATGTTTGTTACTTGTCCATCAAATCCCATCACAACTACCGTGGCTCTATCATGATTCATGGGGGTGTTTTCGCATCCCTCGTTATATCGGTTCTGTCTAGTCACTCATCAAATAAACCTATACTCGATTTCTTAAATGGACTTTTACTTTCTTGAATACATAACCAGATATGATACAATATTTGGATCGACTGCCACGTTTTCTCGCCACTTGCTGACCACCTCGGATTATCAGTAATAATTCAGTAGTGAGTCTATTAATCGCAGGCTAATGATTAGCAATGAGAGCTGTTCACTAGCACGGTTCGGGCTTGAATGCAAAAAATAGTCATTAAGAGACGTATAGTACTATGAACTCACACAACAGATGTAGTAGGACTTACCTAACTTTTCTACTAAGTCCAAGATCACTTGACCAAGATGGGTTTGGCCGTTAACCTCCACTGATTTCGAAACATTCAAATCAGTAACGAAAATATTCAGCATCCAAGTGCGACTGGCAGTGAGTGATGCTAACATTTTCAGTTCAGTACCTTAAATCTTCACAAATTTCAATTCTCTGCCGTTTATAAGCAACCGGTTCGTCAAAGCAACACAAACCTTCAGGTAGGCCCAGTCCAATATTGCGAAAGAATTCCAGTGATGAACTATAATAAGAATGAATGATTCATCATGCATGTAAAACAGATCTCGTAAATCAAGAAAAAGCCTCTATTCAAGTATGAAACACATTTGGTATCATTCCATGCAGTTGGTGTTTGGATTCAGATGCCAACTGTTGCCATATCCTCCCATCACAAAATGGCGAACTTCGTTCACTTCCGACTGGCTGCTTTTCCGGCCCGCACGCCGAACCAGCATTCCTGATGGCCATTGCATGTAGTGTAAAGTACGGAAGAGAACAGGTGGACTGGTAGACGCATTATGAATAAAAGAATACTGAGCCTTAGAATCGCTCAAACTTAACAGTAATAAATATTGTATTGACAGTGGAAAAGTGAATCGAATTAGCTTTTGACTATCACTAAAATATTTACTATTCTATTTCACTTCTGTTATGCTTACTGATGGAGGAAGACATTAACAAAGATTTGAAGATTTTACTTTGTTCTATAGGCGAAGTTACACAATTAGCATTTAAGAATAATTTATAATAATGTTAAGCTCAAAGCCAAAAAAATTGAAAAATATCGAGGCTCAGTGAAAATTAAGGCACTCTTTTAAAAAAGAATTGTGTGCAACAAATACAGTCTTTTTCATAAGAATAAGAGTAAAAAAGTAATCCCGACTTTCGTACGTAGGAGAGTGCCTGTTAGAGAGGACACTTATCCTGAGCCATCAGTATGTGAGGTAGGGTGGCCAGTTCCTTTCCTCGCCGCCTTTATCTCCCCAGTGTTCCCACTGGGTACCAATTTGCTGCTGGGTGAACAGCGAGCGAGCGTTCAGTCAGGGAATCGAGTCGGGCTCGAAACGTAGACCTTCCGCATGGGAGGCATGCGGTCTAACCACCATGCTACCTCGCTCATGTCATAAGAATGAGGTTTATAAATATTGAGGCTAAAAATTTAGGAATAATTTAGGAATAATGCTAGGCTCAATCTTGATCAAGATATAACAACTTTTGTTACCCTATCTATAATACTATCTTCAGATGTACTTTTGCATAATCCATACAAAATATTAGCTCTTGCTTCGTTTTATGCTGTAGTAAAACATCAAGAAAGAAGGAATACATTCTTTAAACTTTAGAGTGAAGTTACACTTTTGGTATTTAAGAATGACCTAAAAGTAATTCTAGGCTCAAAATTAAAAAAGAATATTAAGACTCAGCAAAAATTCAGGTATCCTTATAAAAGAAGAGTGTACACTCACATAGTAGAATCTACACTCTTTTTTTTTATAAGAATAAAGTCTATAAGAATATTGAGGCTCAAAATTGCTAAAATTTAAGAATAATTTAAGAATATTGCCAGGCTCAACCTTCATCAAAACTAAAATATTTTGATAATCGAATCAAATTTAATTAAGAGTTTCCTCCCAAAACAAAACATTTGTCACTTTGACGCTATATATATCTATATGTTTTAAAATTCGTTGAAATTTATGGTGAATCAACACATCAAAAATGATTTAATATGTTTCTTTGATCTTAAGGCGAATTTACACCTTGTGTTGAGCAAGAACAATTTAAGAATAATTTAAGAATAATTTGAGGCTCAAAAACGAAAATTTTTAAGAATATTGAGGCTTAGAAAAAATTAGGTATTCATATAAAAAGAAAAGAGTGTAGTGAATTAAAGAGAAGTTGCATAGATTTAGGCCATAGTGAATCAGTAAATCACGATATCTGAGCAGGGTAAATAGCGTGATTGTTATCCATACGTTTAGATTGTGCTGTTTCTCAGTCAAAGCAGCATGGCTCGTTTTATTACAGTCTAGAGCAAATGAAGAGCTTTTTCTCAAAACAATTCGATGTGAAAAAAAATTAGCCGACACCCTAGCTGACAAGAAATATAGGAAACATGGTAAGTAATAGACTAAATTACCCTGAGCTCAAGCTCCCTTTCAGAGGATAATGCCTAGCCACCCCTTAGCGCCACCCCTGCGGCAAGAATGGCGCTGGGGAGGGCTAGTGGGGCTTTCTACTTACAACTGATTTGGCAGAAATCATGTAGTAACTCAGCATTGTATAGGGGAGGGCGAGGCAAGGAGAGAAAAATATCTAAGCTTTGCTTAACGTTTTAACTAGTTTGGCAACTATTGCAGAATTACGGTTGACAGAACACTTTTGCCGGCAAAAGCAAAATCGGGTTTCAAATTTTTACGAAGAATCCTTCGTTAATAAAGAGGATATTGATGAAATGTAGAGGTGGAAAATGTTAACATTTCAAGCTGCCTCGCTCTGCTAGTATCCGCTCTTTTGCTATATTTCCCATCTACCCATTTAAAATGTATTCTCGTTAACGAATCGTTGAAGATAACCACTCGGAAGATTGCTATCGAAAACAATTTCATTCACACACCTAAAAAAGCCATTACCAGCAGTATTCGGCTAGGCTAGTTTGAAAACTGCATTTGATAATCTACTGGTGTCACCTGCATAGCTGCATAGCTTTTATTTCAATGGTACCTCCATGGATTCCGCTTGGTACTCCTATGAAAAGGAGCAGAGGGTTGCATTCCTTAACGCTTTGATTCATAATTAGAAATAGCATTGCCATTTTTGGAAGTAGAGAAATATAGCTGCAGCTAGTGAAAGAAGAAGAGAGATAGCTGCTCTTGCAGCATGGAAAAGAAGAAGAGAAGTAGATTCTCTTGCAATAGATATTTGCAGCTAGCAAAAGAAGATAAGGTGCTTTTGCGATATGTAAGAGAATAACAGATAGATGTTCTTGCAGCACAAAAATGAAGACGAGAGATAGCTGTCCTTACAATGTGCAAAAGAAGAAGAGAAATATATGTTATTGCAGTTTGTAGTGGAAGAAGAGATAGATGCCTTCGCAACGTATGAAAGATTCCTGCTCCTGCTGCATATTAAAGAAGAAGAGAAATATATGCTCTTGCTATAGAAATTTTTGCTTTTATCGAGTAGATTTTTCTGCAACTACTAGAGAAAGAGAAGTAGAAGCCTTTGCAATAAGTAGAAGAGAGAGCTGCTCTTGCAACATATAAAAGAAGAGAGATAGCTGCTATTGCACCATGCAAAGACAGGAGAGAAATGAATAGCTCTTGCAATAGAGATGAATTCTCTTGCAACTAATAAAGAGGAAGAGACACAGATGGTCTTTCAATACAGAAAAAAGAAGAGATAGATGCTCTTACAATGTGTAAAAGAAGAAGAGAGATAGCTGTTCTTGCAGTATGGAAGAGAAGAAGGAGTAGATTCTCTTGCAGCTAGCAAAATAAGAAGGTAATAGATGGTCTTGCATTAAGTAAAAGAAGAAGAGATAAATGCGCTTGCAACATATAAAAGGAAGATAAATCGGTGCTATTGGAAAATGTAAAGGAAGAAGTGAAATGCTGCTGCAATATAAAAAGAGGGGCTCTCGCAATGCGCAAAAAGCATTAATATGCAAAAAAGGAAATAAGTGTCTTTGCGATATATAAAAGAAGAGGAAGGTAGATGCTCTTGCAACGTAAACAAGACGACAAAATGCTACTATATTAAAATATAAAAGGCTAATACAAATGTGTTAATTACAAAGTAAGGTCACATTCAGGATCATCTCTGTCTATCCAAAAATATGCACTTCCGCTTGGTCACTACTCAGATTTTGTTGCTAAGCAACAATTTTCCATGATCTCACTTATTTCCTATCTTGAATGAAAACTTGAATGCTTGTACATAAATGTAAAGCCTATAGCTGCTATAAGGAATGCAGATATCCTGTAAGAAAGCAGACTATGATTAACTGTCTTGTAACTGTGCTGATGCTTACTAAGAACGAAACAAGCTCTAAGTTGAGGAAAAAGGTGTTTGCTAAAGTACTCCTTTTCTGTTTAGCCTAGAATTGAAAGCTAATGCCCCCAAAATGCTGATCACAGGTTGATAGCTGAAGAATCATGCCATCATTCTCTTTTGTCTATTTTCCACACTCACTAATTCATGCCAGGGGCGGTGTCCAGCCATCGCAGACTGGGAGATTTGATTGCCACGCCTTAAAGTTATTACGCAATCTGGTTGCCACATCCACTTCAAAATCTTGCAAGAGTTCCCTTACCTCCTAACATTTTCTCATCGAGTTTGGAGGAACTAGAAAATTGATCTTGGTGGGAAGTGGGGGGGGGGTACATGCCCTTCCCCAGTCTCCACGTGACACCGCCTCTGTTTCATACAATAGCCTCGTTTCCATTGCCATGCGTTGGTTGGATAATCCTTTGTTCTGTATATTTACATTGTATCTATACACAGTGAATGAATCTTTCCAAGAGCAAGTTACTCTTGCAGATTTATACCTTACTCAAATTTACAAGAAGCATTGAAGTCCAATCTTCATTCGTAATGCAATTCTCAGTATACATGTTCTATTTCAGCAGTTTTCAGGATATTTTTATAGATATTTTACCACGCTCACTTTTTCAACCTCCCCTTTGCTAATAAGCACAAAAGACTAATTCATCGATTGCAGGCAATAGAATGGGCTGACTGCATAAGAAACACACGTGGCTAGTTGAAAACCGGAAGAAAATGTACCTCTGCAGTGTTCAGTCAAACATTTTGGACTAGAGATGGATTAGCAAAACCATACTGGATACGGTGGGCAATGGTTGTGACTGGGAGAGGGCTCTTTCAGTTGAAGAAACGACGTATTGGGCGTGATCAATGAAGGCAATTACCCAACAGTGCATAGCAATAAGTAGCGTTTTTACCGCCACCTTCCATTTTCAAAGTGACTTCATTTGCATGAATCAAAAAGACGTATTAATACTTTCTTACAATCATTTTTTCTTACTGGAACTAAAGATTTTCTGTGCTTGAATGAATAGAAAGTGTGAAATCCGTCGTCCCTATTATCATCCCCTCAAAAACAACCCAAAACACAATTTCTCATCCAATGCAAAATAAAGCTTGATTGTGAAGCTGATGAGAAACTTCAAGGGGCATTCCTTTTGAATGAACAAGCGCATCTATCGCAGGAATCATACATAGATATACCACCAACATAGGTAGAAATTATTCAGAAATAGCAGTATATCTATGGATAGGTGCAGTATTAAATTTCAAAACTTCATACCATTCATTATACATTGTTGATTGTGTGTGGGAAGTTATCGGAGGCGGAAAGCCTGAACAATTTCCATTCAAACTGTATAGCACATTGAAAGCTTTACAGGTAAAGATGGCCGAGGAAAGACATAATTCTTTTGTAATTAAGAAATTGATTGGCTAAAATTGGCGGTGATTAAATCTTGCAGATAGATTTCAACGCTGCTATCTAGTTTTAGATTGCCATTAGCCAAGAAATCTTATCCAAATTTAAAAAAGTAGGAACGAAAACCGAAATGCAATCCATGCAAGAATGAATGCATCAATTAAGCACTGCCTAAAAGTTGACAAAGTTACGATTTGATATGCTTCGTGTTCCGTACCTACGTTTCTGTTAATTGAGAAAAATGAATAATTTACTGCAGTTTTTCATCAAATCAATCCTTGCCTACTTAGGGCCTGTTCATAAGAGCCCGCTTAGAGGACCAGCTCACTTAGCGGGACAAATTTCATGTTATGTTCATATGAGCCCGCCTACTGGGATAGAAAATGTCACGTTAGAGTTTGCGCATTGTTCGGATGTCAGCTAACACCTTTGGAGAAGCTGTTAACACTTTTTGGCCCGACAGAGACCTAGGCAGTCCTCAAGCGAGATCTCACTTAGCGGGCTAGCCCGCTTTCTTATATGAACAGAAAACACATTTTGTATGGGAATGGAGGGTTAGGCAAGATCTCGCTAAGTGAGCTGCCTCTGTTAGCAGGCTTATATGAACAGGCCCTTACACAATCCAATAACTCAAAAGGAAACCAAACTATTAATTAAAATTTTACAATTCGGGCAATTATTGCTTCCACCTCAAACCCCTTTCCTTTGAATAGGGATCTCCATGGTGCATATGAAGTATTTATCATAAGCCGATACATTTTAGACCGCGGCGTTCTTTAAAAAGCAGAACTTTATGATGAGGCGCCTATTAGAGGGCGGCGTTAATTCAAAATAAAAATTTACACAATGTTTTCTTTTCTCAAACAGTGTGAAAAATGTTCTACAATAGAAAAACTGTGTTCACAGTATGAAAAATATCAGAGAACCTCAATTAACTGTCTCCAGCACAGTCCTCGTTCATCATGTGAACTTTTTCACGCAGCTTTCATTAGAGGGCGGCGTTTACAAAGGCTTGGCAAGAAGTGCGGCGTTCTTTAGAAAGAGGCGTTTATCAGAGGGGGCGTTAATTAGAAGAAATACGGTATGACATAAAAGAAACAGTTTTTGCACCCTCGCAGTGACTCTCTCATGTTCCTCTAATGTATAGCAATTATTCACTTGAAGGCATCGCGCGCGGGAGTGAAAAATATCTTTGAAACTAAAAACATGCAGAAATTGATCATTTAGGTTTTTTCTTTCTTTGAAATGTTTGTGAAATATTAAGCTAATGTATATAATATGAAGTATGAAGTTACGTTAAAATGAAATACAAATTACGTAGATTCTGCTTCATTGCCAGTAGCGTGCCGAAGTGCTTGGGAGGGGGTGGTACAACCGCTCACTTTTGCCGAAGCCGTCTGCAATCGTTTGGCTTGCTGGCACTCATCTGCCTTGGAGGTAAAATCTGGCGTTATGATCATTGATTGTCGGTAAAGTTGGGAGATCTAACAGCTTGTCGGCAAATTTCTTCTGCCACACCTCCCGTTGAAAAGCTCTTCGGCACGTCATTGGTCAGAAAAAGTTCAAATATAGCAAAAAGGTGGAGTTGGATGTGGAATGAGGGAAAAACGAGGCCAGTGCAGTGCTAAAAATGAAAAAGACCACAAGAGTGTTCACAGTTGGGAGCAAAAGTGAGCTGAACTAAGACAAGCGTAAAATGGCAAGAGACTGATGGATCGGAGGTGAATTAAAAATACGCATGCGCACTAAAGAATCCTCTCTTATTATGAGGCCTGTTTTCTCAAGGCTGTTAATGAAAACGAATATTCCTTATGAGCACTCTTGGTATTACTTAATACTCATCCGATGCGATGTTGACTATGATGGCAGTAACGATAGTGATACCTAAAAATCCCTGACCAACAACAGTACTCTAAAACCCAAAATAAACAGGGGGGACATCTATTCATTTCGGCAAATTTTAAACTTCTCCCGTTTCTTTTTTTGATCCGCTTCAAATTTAAGTTGGTCATTTTTCCGAAGGTGTGAATGCAGGGACTGCATTAGATCTTAATTTCTCGCCCTGTCTTGTGTTTTACTGATTTAGATGATTTTAGTGCATCACAAGAACAGATATGTCTAGAAGGCGCTTCCTAGAACCCCCCGCTAATTAATTTTGAAACTTTGCTAAGCCTCCCGCTTATTTTGACCCCCCGTTTATTATGGTTTTTAGAGTATGGACGTTGCTGTGAGGCGCATGTACTATATGTTTTGTCGTAGAAACAAGAATTATTGAACTTGTAAGAGTTCAATAATATTTTGTTTGTTGTAGATTGATCGATCACTGCATTACATACTCGTATTTCATTTTAAGTGAGGTACATAATTGTACTCATTAATTATTTTTGAATGAAAAGAAGTTTACAATATATCCGTTGCACTCCAAAACGTCTCATTAATAATGAATTATTGTGAAGCAGTTTATATTACCAAACAGCATCTACGTATAGCTAAAAGCATCCTTTAGAATTCTTGAAGCCTCTTCCGTATGACGAGAACTGATTCCAACAGCCGGAGTTCCGAGAACGTCTCTTCCACAATAACTTAGCTGAAAAATGGAAAGTAAATTTCAAAGCTAGCATGTGCGCAAAACAGTTTCAAAAATCTATGGAGAACTCATACGGCCGGTTTCCACTTAAACGAATGCACTGATTCGACTGAAGTGGCCTGGGGTTGGTGCATGCGTAGTAGGTTCATATGTGGATTCACCCCTAAGCTACCCTCGACCGAATCGACTAATTGTGAAGCTCAAATGGTTAAAACCTTTCCATCGGACGATAACCCCAAGCTGCATCATAGTCTCGGGCCGCCTCGGCCGAATCGGTGCATTCGTTTAAATGGGAACCGGCTTTTATGACAGAGGTAATAAACGTATAGGCCATCCTTCAAAAATAATTTGTTATAAAACTGAATAAACTTATAAGAACCCTTAAGAACAAGAATCGGGTCCAATAAAAAGGAACTTCAAGACCTGGGTTCCGTGCTATATTTCTTATAAAAATAGATAGCATCAAAATTCTGAAATGTTTTGCTGTGGGGAAGATTGAATGAACAACCCAACATCTGAGATAAAGGCTTGTAGAAAAAGGTAACGCATAAAACGCTAATCGTCATCGCAAACGTAAACTGATGCAAGCGGATTGGCTTAAGTCATTGTTTGCTACATGTGAAGCCTCACGTGTTAACAGTTTCGGATCAAATCAAACACAAAGCACTATCATTAAAACTACCGACAATTATTCTTGGAAGTTGATTTGTATGGCACTTAGGAGTTACTATGCTTAAGCATGTAAAACAGCAAAAGTTTCTGACGAAAGTAGGTATATACTGAGAATAGAATGAGGAGCTTGCCTACAAAATTCAGATTATCTGCATATAACGAAGTACAATTAAATCCAAGAAAAAGATTCTAAGATAATCCTTAAAACACCGTCAAACTCTGACACCATGATCGTCTACTATCTATAAAAAGGCCCAAATGCCTTCCCATGATTTTGAACATTCTTTCATCCATGAAGTAGATGATTAATTGTAATCATATTACTGTAAAAGTTCTATTATGCCCCCTCTCTAATGAACCTCCCTTTCAAGCAAAATTTGTAATAAGCCCTCCCTCCCTATTAAGCCCCCTCTTTTGTGAAAGTAAATGATTGAATGGGCTCTTAGGGCATAGAAAACATTGCCAGAAGAGATCAAATGCATAAAATAAGACCCTTTTTCAGAATTACTTGTGCGTCTTAGAAACCTACAGAATACTGATTTTTTCGAAGGAATCCAACAGGCAAAAGTTTGCTAGGAAGATGAAAAGCTGACACTGATGATTAGATGAAGACAAGAGCATTACAGTTGACTAATGTGAACATAGCTTCAGAGTTGCTAGAACCGATTTTGCAACGGAAGCAATGCAGAAGGAATGCAAAGGACCATTTTTAAAAAGATGTGATTCGAAATGTAATTGTTTAATACTACCAAGATGTTGATATCTGAAGCTGTATTTTTGTGCTTTAACAAAAGAAACTCTTTTCACAAAGTCCATTGACACATGATCATTGTAGTCCAGTGACATGTGCTCTAAATAAATTAAAACCAGCTGACTATAAAAGCTCTATTAAGCTTCCCTGTCTAATAAGCTCCCCTCTCTCGTGTGATTAAATGATTGAATAGGCTCTTGAGAGGTGTAGAAGATTGCCAGATGAAATCATGTATATGAAATATGGTTTATGTACAGAATTACTTGTGCATTTAGAAACGCACAAAATACTGATCTTTTTGAAGGAATCCAAGAAGTTTGTTTTGAAGGTGATGCGAGATTATCAACAGACCCTGATGACTAGGATGAAGATGTGGGCATTATAGTTGACTAATTATGAGTCACTTTTGAAGTTGATGATACTTATTTTTCAATGGAAGCAATTCAGAGGAAATGAAAAAGGCAATTTGCATCATAAGCCCTTCTCTCTATTCAGTCCCCCTCCAAGACTGCAAAATAAAAATAAACTCACGGGGCTTAATAGAACTTTTGCGGTGTATGTTCATGTCACCATCTTACAACTACAACTAAAAATAACAACCCAAGCTAAGAAAATGGTATCGGTTTGAGGTCTAACAGTTGTACAAGATGAAGAATATGTAATGTGTAACAATCTTCTGCAAAAAGAAGAAAGGGATACGCTGGGGAGGCATAAAGAGACATACTAGGTCCCAGACCCCGGTCTCTGCCCTTGAGAACAATAATACACCAACTGTTAAAGAATAAGACACATTTGACTGGAAAATGCAATGGAGCTTGCACATGCGTGTCGTGGAGGGGGGCTAAGCCTCCCTTGTTAAAATCATGATAACTTTGGGGTCAGTCCCCCTTTATCAAACATTTTTTAGGCTGTAAAAGTTCTTTAATAGAAGAAGAATGCTACAACCATATGCTGGCTTTCTCCTTCATTTAATACTATAACATGTACAACTGTGGTAAACAAACTATTTCTAGAATTTCAAAAATGGGCGTGGTCTAGAGCGTGGTCGATACATTTCCTACAACACAACCCCCCGTTTTACAGTTCTAGGAAGGCACCACTGGGTTTGCATCCTGAAGACTTTGATTCTATGACTCAAAATCCCATGTGGTCAAAATCTAACACAGTCTCAAAACATTCCTGTAAAAGATGCAGCCTTCAGATCGTCTGTAAATGATTCCTGAAACAATAGCCTTTAGCCTATATTTGAAAGTCCTGATCAATGTCATGGGAATTCTCATAAATTTTCGAACTGCATGCCAATTGGTGAAAAAATTTACCTTTAAGTTTAACAAATTTTGAAATCGTGGATTGACAAATGACCAAGCGCCCATGTTTCGATGCTCTTCTTGACACCATATGAACTCTAAACAATAGAAAAACAAATCACATGTCAATAACAAAATACGGACTCTAAAAATGGAATTTCTATGATAGGCAAGAGTCATGATAGGTAGTTATACTATGATACTATTCTTCTTGCCAAGCTGCATCAGGGGTCATTCACTCGTGATGTAACGCCATATTTGCCGTTTTCCAGACTCTCCCTCCTCCTTTGCAATGGACGGTAGCACAAGTCTCGACCACCCTCCTACTAGTACGTAAGAAAATCGCGATACCCCCCGCTAATTATGGCATTCTTTCTATTGTTAATCTTTCGAACAGATGAAATACACTTTCAGCCTGCTGTCAGATGAAAGCACGTTAGTTTAGGTACAGGGGGTTCAAAAGAAAGAGAGGCTACTTCTCTAGCGGCTAGATCTATCAGTTCTCACCAAGTTTCCTCAAATATACGAATGGTAGATGAAAGATCAGCCATTTTTGTGAAAGAAACATGCATGTGCTTGCATAAAATCTCTCGTGAAAGTGTTAGCCAGAGGAAGATCTTGCTCCAAAAGAGAATAAGCGTTTCTTCATTGCTGAAAATGGCTGACCTGAATACTCTATAGCGTCACATAACAGTACTATATAAGCCCCCCTCCCGCCTCTAATTTTCCTGTAAAGCTTCGTAATAAATCAAGAGGGCCCCTAGGGGCGTTAAGTAAGGGGTGAGTGATCCTTGAGAAATTTTATTGGACAACGAAGATGGATGGATGGATGAATATAATACACTAGAAGCGTAAAAAATACATTAAAGAGCTATCCTTGCTGTTGAATAAAAATCTGCACAAAAGCAAATTACTTGATATTACACACAATACTACGGGATAATACCTAGGTAAAACTAAGCAGTGCTAACACAATTGCACTCTCATTTCGTGCATAGCTAAGTGCCCACTGTGGTAGGTCGTTTAGAAAGCGGCAAAAATCGTTGAAGAAAATAGAAGAAACATATAGAGTTGACCAGATGTATGTCAAGTTGACAAATGTAAAAGATCACTATATGATGAAGGAATATAATAGCATGAAGAGTCTCAAGGCTTGAAAATGAATGCTCATCTCTACTCAGCTCCAAACGATGACTAAGCTATTGACTTCAACTAAGGTCTCTAACTGCATTCGGGCTTTGAAGGTAAACTACAAGAGGCGTTGTAGTCAATGTGACTATCTGAGGAGCAACTTTGAGCAATGACATAGAATTTGCAAATAAGAACAAAAACTAGACATAAAAAGGCAGAAGTTGAAGTAGAGTTGAAAAGGCAAAAAGCATTCTTATAAAGTAAACAGGCCTCAGCAAGATTTAATCTTTTGCCGACAGCGACTGTTAGCTCCATGGTCATCAGGCAGCTACTAGGAGCACTGGGAATGTGAAGTCAATGTCAGAAGGAAATGGCCATCCAAATTCAAGAAGTTGCATGGCCATGGTAAATATTTCCTACAGGAGAACCTCTCCAGCGTACGAATTCCTTTTAGGGCTAACTTCAACAATAAATATTGAGCAATCTATTCAGGGCGATTTAAAAATTTTCCAAGAGCATATTGCTACAAATAATAGCACTAACGAATGCTTCAAATATATAAATGACCTTATAAAAGGAGCGTAGAAAATATGTTCATCAAACCCTTTACAAAGAAATAGAGCAATAGCTTCAGTCTTGATGCTCAAAAGATTTTATGCACGCATACAACACTGTCTTATCAAAGTCATTTAGAAAATCTTTGATGAATGGGGATTCAATAGAAAATGTAACATTACCCTTAGCATTTGGATATTTTCTTAATTCCTCTTTGATCAATTCCGCTGGGAATGGAACCAACTCCTTAAAATGAAAAAGACTCAGTTACAAATACAAACAGCTTATTCCGTATCGCAATAATCCCTACAAACAGGGATACTCCTGGGAAATTTCATTGGGGAGTATTTTGCAAAAATTTACCAATAATAACGAAAAAAGGGCACAAACACAAATGACCATAAGGATATTAAAACTCTTGCATTATAACCAACATTCTTGCAGTATCGTACACATTAGTGCTGAGTCCAGAAAAAGTTAAACCTTCCCCCGGTAGTAGCTTCTTTACGTCTAACCTTCATCAATATACAGCATCGATGTGAAGTTTCCTATTTTGTACCACCGTTTTTCTCATGCCAAAAAACCTCATTTAGATGCGGCAGAATTTTTCTCATGCGAGGCATTGAATTTAAGAAATTTTCTTCCGGCTCACAACCGTGGAGCCGTGGCTTTTCTGGTCTCTGCATTGGTGTCTCACATCTCCCACCTCCATCTGGCACACCTCTGCCTACAAACATTGAGGCATCTCGACGGGTTTTTTGAAACTAATAAACTTATATACTGAATACAATAACAACGGAAAATTTTAAGGGAATACTGTGAGAAAAAGACAGTAATCAGCCAACCATCAGCCAAGAGAATAAGCTCAATATTGCGGACGTTTATGCATAAAAAGTGCTACAAAAATAGATTTTCTATTAACACACCCATCCCAACCTTGTTCGGATTTATGACTTTGATGTTATGAATTATGACTTTGGATGCCAAACCAATTGTTTCCAGTCTTCCTCCGGCCGTTTTGAACGTATGAAACAATAAATTCGCATGCAAAATCCGAGCGAACTGGAGATAAGTCTGAACAGATTGGTTAATAAGTTGCTTGAATTAAATAGCTACACCTTGGAAATTAATCAATCAGGGTGTCCAATGAGTTAAAGTTGAACTTCCAGCCAAAGTTTCAGAAAAAGTGACCTTTTTCCAGTCTTTTTGGCAGAAAAAATACAGTCTTTTCCAGCCATAGCATGAATTTTGATATGGAATTCCAGCCATCGAAAACGCGGTCCGACTACTGTCACAAAGTATTGAGTGACCTTAAAATTTCCAACAAATTTGAATTCCCTATATAAATTCAATATCTTCCGGTAAACCACCCCTGGAGGATAAGGATCTATCAACCACCCTGGGAAAACATAGGGAAAACTTCCAATCCTGGGTCGACTTGGTGAAAAAAGGCCTGTCCCACATGATATTAAACAATCTTTTCTTCTTTAATCCTGTTTCTCTATAAGATTGTTCTTCATCTAATAGTGCTGTTGATTATTGTTAGGCCCAAAAAAAAATTCCAGCTTTTCCAGCCAAAGCAGGGGAAAAACCTATGGTTTTCCAGCTTATCCAGCCAAATTCTGAAAAAGGCTCATTTTCCAGCTTTTCCAACTTTTCCAGCCAGAGTGACACCCTGTCATTTTGAAACAAAATATCCATCACAATAAAACAATCAAAGAAGCAGTTACGAAATGTACCTCAATTCGAATGATTGCTGTATTCTTAATGTTCTTGCTAGCCCTGTATTTATCCAAAGCATAATAATGCTTGCCACTACAAAATATTAGGTTTGTTACATCGTCTGGGGACAAAGTTGCTTTATCTGGTAGCACTGGCTTGAAATGTGTTTTCTCCTCAAATTCATCTAATGTCGATGTCGCAGCCTAAAATAAATATGATAAATTATAACAATATACGCATTTTTTGTAAAAAGCAACATTTTTGCCTTCAATTTGGATGTTTCTAAATATTTCGTCAAATCCAGCCTTCAGTGTTTCTTAAATTTCAAAACTTCCAATGACAATAACAACCCAGGTTAGGCAATTGTGATGCAAGAAAAAGGATGTTCAAGTTTGCAATGGCATGCAATGGATGTTCATTCTATTTTCGAGCTAATTTGATCAAAAGTTTACTTGCAAAAACAATCTTTGCAAGTCATTATTTGAAACTGTGTCTGCCTATGTTTCTTAAATGTTTCATAATGATTGCTTAATTTCCACCTCATGTTTCTTATAGATACGTGTCTTGTAAGAAAAAAGACGCGCATCAATAAAGATTAAAATGTGAAAATATACAAAAATGTAGATTGACTCTGGGGCGGTCTGAAGGCATACATAGCCAATAATTCGCAGGATTGGAAACAATACTATGGGTGCTCGATTAATTCAGTCCGAAAAGGGTATGAATGCAGTGAATTGAGCAGTAAATTAAATGAGTAAAAAGGTAGCAAATTTATGACGTCTGAAGTAGCTGAATCATTAATAGAAGATGAGTAACTCGTGAGAAAATGTTCTTGGGACCATATGGAAACTTCAAGAAAACATGACTAATTGTGATGTGTGATGTCGAACTCAATCAAATACAAGTGTTCAAAATAAAGGTCAGACTTCATCAAAATAGACAAGGAAGTTCCAATTCAATGAGAACAAACCCTGTTGGTTGCACCAAGGCCACTTCTGGCCAAAAATCATTAGAAGTTGTAAAACGTTAGATATTGCAAACAAAGTCATGATGTTGTAAAACCTTTCGATAACACTATACACCACTGAAAAATATTGCAATCTATTACATGACGATGGAAACTAATTGGTGATTTTATAAACCACTGGATAATATCATAATCAAGTGGATGATATTTTAACAATTAGATAGTACTGTAAACAATAGGACAACATTGCAAACCATGTGATAATACTGTAAAACTATTGGATAGTACATTCCTTTTTATAAGATTAAAGTTTATAAGAATACTGAAGCTTAGAATCGCTGACGTTTAAGAAAAATTTAAGAATAATACGAGGCTCAAGCTTCATGGAAGCATAAAGAATATTTTGCATTCTAGTTATAATACTGCTTTCAGATTTACTTTTGCATTATCGATCCCAAACACAACTCTTGCTTAGTTTTATGATGTGCAAAAACATCAACAAAGATTGAAATATATTCCTTAAATATTTACGCTAAGTTACACCTTAGGTATTTAAGAATAATTTAAGAATAATTCTAGGCTCAAAATCAGAATAATTTAAGAACATTGAGGCTCATTAAAAAAAGAGTGTACAACTCTTTTTTTAATGAGCCTCAATATTCTTAAATTATTCTGATTTTGAGCCTAGAATTATTTCTAAATTATCTAATTGCTTGCAGTACTTGTCAATAGTTTACAGTACATACTGTAAACTATTGGAAAGTACTGCAAACAATTGGATAATACTGCAAAAAAAGGATAACACTGAAATATTATTGGGTAATACTCCAAACAAGTGAAAAATTTGTAAACGATTGGACGAAATTATTAGATGTTGTCCCTGCAACAAGGAAAAAAAAACTTGACCTACCGCCAGTCTCAAGATCAGCTTTGGTGACGCAACTACAAGCGGCTTCCGATAATCACGCACTATCTAAAAGAAATTCACAACTTAATTATGCTTTATAATGCTTTTGGGGAAAATGTTGGTTGTGTGGTTCTTTAATGTTGTGTGTACTGAATTGCCAAATACATAGGCCACAAATGTCTTTACTTAAATAAACCCAATTATGGTAATTTTTATGTTTTCTGCATGGCCAAAAGTTAGATGTCTGAAATGAGGGGATCACGTCAAGCTATGTACACACACACACA
>WIPJ01067290.1:248671-330544 GCA_018155075.1 Cassiopea andromeda | reverse complement strand
CACACACACACACACACACTTGCTTGAAAAGTGTGCGTACATGGTGAGAAAGGGACATTCTATAATCTGGAATTGGCTTAAAGAGTGTGCCAAGTGCTCCTTATAGCAAATACCGGTATAGTTATCTCCACCAGTTATCTATACACAAAAACATGGCATATGTTCACAGCTTGAATATTGTCTCAAAAACATTTTGTTTGCAAAATACACGCTTTTTTGTTTATAAGGAACCTAGCTCAAGGGCTAGTTCTAAAAGTTCCTTACTTTGGATGTCTTTTTATTAACTTCTAGTACTTAAAGTTCTTTAATAGTTCCTTAATTGTCATTGCACATATGGCGCCGCAAAAGTGGTAAAGACACAAGTAAACATTAAAATTTTGAATTTTCCGCTTAATTTTCACTAGAATTCAAGGCTAAAGGCACAAATAAAACAGGAAAGAAGTTTATAAATGTATCTGCGTAAGTTTTTGCCGTAAAAGAATGGAACCGGCTTCCTATTTCTCGATTATTTGCAGTTACAAATTTTTTAAATTGCAAAATTCCTTAGGCTTTTCCGTTAATAGCATAAGCTCCTTAAATATTTCCGTCGTCTACATTTAGGCTCCTTATAAAGTGATTCCTTACAAAAAAGCGTGTAATGTTTTACGTTTGTTGAAACAAGAAGATTTAACAATCTAAGATATCACAATTCATACAAGCTTCTGAAATGCCAAACAAAACTTTTTATCTTTTCCCCTAAAGACCAGTTGAGACAATGAAGTTTCGATGCTATTGTTTCGACCGTTAAAGTTTATCGAGATACAAGTAGACCTAACTAGCCTCAATCGTTCTAGAAATTTCTACTAGCACACTTTAGATGACAAGAAATTACCACATAATTACTAAAACTATATTACCACTTTTCTAGACAAAAGAATTGGCTGTCATTCTCGAAATATTAGCCTTGACGTGATAAAATAACGCAGTATTTATCTGCAGTCAGATAATTCCCTCTTTTATCATATTCTACAACATTTAATTATTTCATATCGGGAACATTTTCAAAGAGGGTGGTTGTTATGAACTATGCTAACTGACTTTAGTTGCGAAAGTCGTTGGCAGCTGTATGTGGGTACTGTTTGGATTGAAGATGCAGTAAAGGACTAAAAACTCAACAGAAACGACCAGAATAGCACCTGTGCAAGCTAAATATTTGAAAGGTTATGGAAAATTTGACGCTGATATTTGTACATGATTAGGTGAGAGCAATGAGAACAGCAAATCACCGGCGTAAAAAGCCGGATGGTCTGTTGTCTAATTAATTTGCCATTCAGCATTAAAAGGAAAGTTGACGACGAGATTTAGAGTCGCGAGAGAAATTGAAAACTTGAGATATTCCATAAATAATTCATCACAACTTGTATAATTTTCAAACCTCCAATTTCATTCCGCCTCAGGTGTTTGATAAGACAAAATGGCCCTGACATAGAATCTGGCAATTTCTATCATCAATACCAAGAAAGTATCACAAAACAAAGCAGTGATTGAACTCAACGAAAGATAGAGCAGACGAAGCAAAGAAGCTTGAAGCCCGGTCAGAGAGGACTTGGAAGCTACGAGGGTTCACAAAAGCTGCCTGCGAGACATCCAAAGAACAGCTGCAAGATGCTAGCACAGAAAGTCAAATATGGCCTAAGCCAGATCCAAAGAGATTGAAAACTCGACTCAGAAGCGAATCTATTGACAGATCACAAGAAGACTATTATTGAAAAGAAGTAGTCATTGTGATAGCTTACTGTCGACAGCAGGAAATTAATGACCATTGGGGATAGTTAGGACTTACATCAAGCACAATTGAGGAAGTACTTCTGATAATAGAAGTGGATTCTGTATATTCTATAGTCGTGGAAATACTGCGGATCAAGGCTAAGGATGTTGTCAAATACACTACACTGCAATGCTTATGCTCATAAGCGAATAAGAGGCAGTCTTTGACTCTAAGTACACTAGGATGAATGCATCTTCTAATTTATCAACTGCAACGACAGAATCACTAGAATATTGTGTATACTTAAGGATTCTGCGAATTTCTCACATAACCACAGGGATAACAGTGACTGCTATACTGACATCTGTTTTGAATGGAATAACAGCATCAGTTGCAATTATGGGAAACAGCATTATGCTGTACATCTTTTACAGCTGCAAAAGACTACAGACACCGTCAAACCTTTTACTAGCAAGTCTATGTGTGACCGATTTGATAACAGGGACAATAGTACAACCGTTAACGATGGCACGGCGTTTAATTGAGGCATCAGGTGCCCACAATTGCGCTATACGAGCCGTGTGTGCGTATCATGCATTTCTATGCATTGGAGTATCTATACAAAGCATAGCCGTAGTAAGCATCGACAGGTGCCTGGCAGTGAAATTCCCTTTTCAATATGCAAACATAGCAAGTGTGCCTCGATACTTATGGGTAGTAGGTACTTCCTGGTTGCTATGGATCATCGTTACATCGCTACCATTCGTGAAAGCGCTCGATGCCTCGCAGTTCTTTATAGTGATCGCAACACTCATTTGCATAAACATCAGTATCGTCCTCCTTTCATATGGACAGATTTTCATTGTTGTACTTCGACACAGAAAGCGCATAAACGAACAAAGACAATGTGGCAAGAGCATTGTTTGTAGGGAGAACAATACAAACACAATAGCTATTGTTATAGTTGTCATGCTTGTCTGCTACCTACCGTTGCTGCCACTGTTGATATTCAGGGGTATTGTTGGTGATCGTGTAAATGTTATATACATATTTGACGCATGGGTAGACGTGTTCATATACGCCTGCAGTTCAGCTAACCCTCTTATATATTGGTACAGAAGCAAAGAAATCAAATCTGCAATTCAAATTTTCTTACAAAAATGGCATCTGAGAAAAAGGAAGAGGCAGCCACAATTATCACGAAGAACAATTGAAGTAATCCCCTACACAATTTCGTATGGGAAAAGGGGGGAAATTGAAGGGATTGAGCAAAGAAAGCAAATTAGCAAAAAAAGCTGGAGGAAGTCAAACTAAATTGAGACAAAAAAGGGTCAAGAACTCACTTTGGTACTGTTAGAACATAGGTTAACTGAAACTTGGCAAAAGTTGAAGCGTGTAGCTTAGAATTACCAAACATAATTTTTAGGCTCAGTTATTCACACATGACTGTTAATGCATGGTGTTAAAAGGAACCGCTATCATCAGCTTCTAGTGCAAAAGAAAATGAATATGGGGTTGGTCATATTGGGAAAAGTCCCCCCCCCCAAACTAATCATGGCATTACAGCAAGAAGATATATGCAAGCTGCTAGACTAACAAAATATTATTCGCATTTCGTGGCTCAACAAGCATTATTCAATTCCATTCATGGTTCTAATAAAGCTTGTACCTATTCTGGAATAGAAGAGATAATTGCAGTTTAGGCTCGATTCTGAGTCCAACTTACGAGGCAAATTCAAATAAAACATTAGCCTTTGAAAGTTGAAAAGTAAAAAACCTGGGCACATGAGAAAAGTTGCTTCTATATGTAATAAATATCCAAACACTAATTTAGTAAATAATTTTTACACACAAGTATATAAAACTCATTAAAATCTTTATATAATTGGAACAAAAACACTTTTTGCTAAATAAACATTAGTATATCATATTATTAGAGGCTCGAGCGTCTTTTGTTATTACTAGCCAGATTTAAAATATATGATACTCGCGGTAAATAGATATAATCATCAATAAAAATATACAATGCATGTATTTATATATAAAGCAATTCTTACTTGTCGTCTGAGTAAATGGAAATACTGCGCAGGTGTAGTGGGATTGACAATGCCAAAATTAACGTCATCACTATCAGCTTTATCTTCTTTACTATCAGAAAGCTGAAAGAGCAAACATTTCCCCATTATTCAAGCAGAAAAAAACTGCTAGTAGCTAACAGAAAGGAGCATTCTAAACAGAAAAGCGTTTGGCACTTTTGGAGACATCAAAAACTAAACAAAGCAGTTAATTAGGTAGGCCTCTCCCATAAAACTTCACAAGAATATAACATGAGAAAAAACCTGCCTAGATCGAGAAAGAAAAGTAATAAAGATAAAGCAGAAGATGTATATTTGTATGTACATCCACCAAAGGTAAGATTTACATTTCAATAGTTCATTACTGTGTAGAGTAGTACTAAACAATACTGAATAGGAAGAAATGCTGAAGAGGAAAATTGCATTACAAAATCATCCACCTAAACTATACAGTTCAAAAACATTTTTACCATTGTGGAGACGATTTATCTATACGATTTCTACAGGAATATAGAATAACTACAACTGGACGTGAAAACCGGGGGACTGAGGGCGCATGCGCCCCACTCTTAACACATTCTATGTAGTGTGTCTTTTCAGATTACAGAGTTACCCTTTGCTGCTTGCCAGTATGCCCCCTGATGATGTCTACCCCTCTCATTTTTTCAATGCTTCATACGTCACAGTCACAACGAGTTATTCAAGTAATTGAGAAATGCAGCGTAATTTGTAATATTTACTTGCAGAAATCGTTCTATCCTACAAGAAGAATGCTCTGGCCCAGCTCCATCATACCCATGAGGCAACAGCATGACCAGTCCACTTTGTAAAATCCATTTTACTGAAAAAGACAATGTAATTATTTTGATTCTAAAATTCACTATGAAATCATGGAAATTTCGATGATATATAAGTAGCGCTCTCTTGACGACTCAGCTAGCATTAACTTTCACTCTTAGAATCTCTGATGAATTCGAGCAATCATGAACCAGCAGCAACCGTGATGAAATTCTAACTTTCCCTGATATTTCCAGTGAAATACTTCTCATTCTCCTCTGATCTTTCCTGGTGTTCTTACAACTCTCTACTAGGGTTTAATCATCTCCTTGGAAAGATAGTGGGGCTTGAGAGTCTAGATCCAACTTTTGAAGCTAAAATATTTAGCTTCATAAAGCACTCAACTGCATTTCCTTTCTTTTGTACTATTTCTAAGAAAGTAACAGCTTTTTGGATTCCGTAAACCTTGGTTTTTTGCTCCACAAAAAGCATAATGAGAGAAGATGAGTGGAATTGTGCTTTAGAACTTGCCAGAGCTAGTCAATATTCTAAAAAATTGGCAAGAGGAAACTGTATTGTCCATGTGTGTGTACAGCCATTCAGTCCAATCTTAACTGCTTACAGAATAAAATAAAGCTTTACAACACTCCACTCTTTATGTCAAGAGGTTGTAAGATTGTTTTTCTACACCCGAGTTTGATAATGGTAGATTATACTTTACTTTCTTCGGCCAAAAAGAAACGTTAAGATCAGAAATTCCGCTCTGAACTACGACTAACACACTTTCTGATAAAGAATTCCTTGACATTTCTTTAGATTCTGAAATTCTTCAAATAAGTCCTTAGAAGTGCAATTACTTCCTTAGTTCAAGGAAATTTCCTTTTAAGTGAGAACACTAATTGTGAGGCATAAAATTTTGGCTTCCGCTCATACCTAGAAATGCATTTCTCTTTCTCTTCTGTTGGGACTACACTAGTATCCAGTAAAAAACTACTTTCAGCCCCCCAAAATAGGTCATCTACTCTCAAAACCATTGGGGAAAATTCTGTTTCCGTTGCCTATAAGTTTTACTTCATCGCAGTATCTACAATTTTCTTTCAACGCGCTCATAAAATGCTGATATCAAAAATACTTTTCGCTTAGAGGCCCTCTATTTGGAGATCAAAGGGAAAAATCCGTTCATTCCATTTGCAGCCAAGCCACTCCTTGATTTCCTTGATCAAGGGAGCCACTCCTTAATTTCTTTGATCATGGAAATCAAGGAAGTTACTACGTGGGTTACTACGTGGGTGTGCAATCACTGATTTCCTTGATCTTTCAAAAAATCTTTTTTTCTCCCTGATATTCCCTGATATAACATAAAATTCCAAGATTTTCCCTGATATCTCTCGTTTGGTAGCAACCATCTGCACTAGAAAATACAAAATGTCTTCCCAGGATTTGCTGGGAAATAATGAACTTTTTGACAGCTTCCTGCAATGTAACTACATTGGTCATAGAAGTAGTTTGCGATTGTTTTCGAAAATCCACTCTTTGGCAATGAGCTGTCATGATACTCCAGTGGACTAACAACAGAACAACGCTACTAAGCTTGAAAACACAGCAAAAATATGCAAGATTTCTGAATTAATACGCTTTCAATAGGGGTTTGCACATATGCACACAAAATGTACAAAAAGCAAATAAATTAACCAAATTGAAGAAAATAAAGAAAAACATACATTCTCCGGCTGTTATGAAAGTGTCAATAATAATCTGAGCACCATTGAAAAAATCACCAAACTGTGATTCCCATATGATTAAGTTATTTGGATTTTCAATACTCATACCATACTCAAATGCAAGTACGGCTTCTTCTGACAATGGACTGTTTGCCACCTATAAGAAACACAAGTCATATACAGTAAAATCTAAGAATGAAATTGTTGCCGACGAGAACTGAGGCGCTACAATTTCTTCACTTATTGCTACACTTTCTTCTTTAAAAACTGTGCGTCCATGGAATTTAATTAAACTTGGCACAGTATGTCTGCCAATCCTGGGAGATAGATCTCCCTGTTATTTTCCTGACAAGCATCTGTTTTCCTTGACACATCTTATTGTAAGTGTCATCCAATAGAAGAAAAAGCAAAGGAAAATGGTACCTCCCAAACGACCCACGGAGTCAAACTACAAAGCCAAGCAAAGTTTGAAGTATTTAAACACTGGTACGCCTTTGACCTTTCAACCATTTATACTTCACAGTATACGTTATGCTACAAGGATGAGAAATGATGATTTCCCTGACACTTCCCTAACATTGCAAAAAGGACCAAAGTTTTTCCTGACATTTCCCTGATATATTTATAAAGGAATGGATTCTATCGACATTTCTCTGAAATGGCAGACACCCTGATAAATTACAAAAAGAAAAGCTGAGATTGTATTTCTAGAAGTGCGAAACCTTCTAAACTCGCAAAACGCTATGGCATTCGCATTTTAAAATTTCAAATTGAGATTTGTTAAAAGAGCAGCAAAGGGAGAAGGGATTAGTATCATCAAATTTCAAAGTCCCTTTTAGCAGTTGCATCAAGTAGCTTGTAGACATGATCAGTCAAAATATTTGACGTTGCAGAGTGATAAGATGCATTTTAAGACAATGAATCCAAGTGAAATATAAGATGATGAGGAATGTTTAATTGTTCGAATCTCTAAGAATCTTCACTTCTCTATAATTGCATAGATAACGATGCTGATGTTCGCTTCAGGGCACAAGAAAAGGCATGATGAAGATTCGAAGCGAAATATTCTGTAGGAAGGCGAGATCTTCCAACCTATTTTATGCAAATAAACAGGGGCATAGGTAAGGGATATTGTTGGGGGGACTCACAAACTCAATTCCCGACAAAGAAGACTTCCTCGAGCCTGACTTGCAGACAAAGAAGACCTCTTTCGAGCTTTATCAGCAATACAACGGCGACTAGCGCTATTGTTGTACTGCAAATTTGCTGACAAGCTAATTATTTTGGATGGCAAACATGTATTGGGAAATACTTCTATTGATAATACTGGTATAGAAAATACCTCCAAAAATCCTTTCTGGTTTTCACTCAGGAAATTCAAGGGGACAAACAATTCGTCTGTTTCTTGATCAATAAGCATACAGTGCCGATGGCTGAAAGTTCCACGACCAACATCCTGGCCACATAAGCGAACATTGTACCCTGCAACAGAAGTAGTTGCCAATTTATCTCATAAATATATTTGCGATCAATTACATTGGTTCAATTTGCCTAGAGTCGTTATCACTAGCTGAAACTTGATCGCCTTTCAGGAAATTGACAAAGCCATCCTGCATGTTGGTATATATTTCCTGGTTCATTCTATTCTTGATGGGCTTTACTAACCTAAAACTGCCGAAGTTTCTCTCTCTCCTTCACGGAGTCCATCTTCATTAAACATGTGCTATGTAGCTCCATGGCTAGAAAACCAACTTCACTGATTTAAATCAGAAAATAATTCTAGAAAATTCTTGGAGCTAATACATTTAGTTATAGAAAGCCAAGCTTGCAAAAACTCCAGGGTAGGAATCAATCTTTCTTGCCAATGTTAGTTTTAAAGCTGTTAACACTGGCCCGAAAACTTTGTCGCTAAACCTGTCAAGGTGGGCCCTAAAACTTTGTCACTTTTGGTCCGAAAACTTTGTCGCTAAACCTGTTAGCTTTGGTTCGAAAATTCTGTCGCTAAACCTGTTAGCGTTGGTTCGAAAACCTTGTCACTAAACCTGTTAAAGTGGGCCCTAAAACTTTGTCACTATTATTCCGAAACCTTTGTCGCTAAACCTGATAAAGTTGGACCTAAAACTTTTTCACTAAACCTGTTAAATTTCATTACTTTGATGAAATTGTGTTAGCATTTTTGCCAGAATCATGTTAGATTTTATGGTAAGTGTCAATTTTGTGGCCAAATTATGCAAAACGCACAAAAATACACTACACCTGGTTACGGTGGATGCAATATAGCAAAGATAACGTACCCTCGTGTAATAAAGTTCCAAACGCTAACGCCTCAGCAGTGGCCCAATCGATATTTTTACCTTCGCACAATTTCTCTACTCTTGCTTCACAATGCGTCCTTTTCAAATGCAAATGCACATTGAAATCTTCAGGGAATTCCGTTGACTTTGTACCAACAAATCGCAGTAAATCACTTGAGCAGCCTATTCATAAACAGAGTGAGCTATACAGTTTGAACTCTTAAAAATTACATGCAGGTAAAGAAACAAACTGAGAGAGAGAATGAGAAAGTCCCAATATCAACAGCATCAACATAGATTTGAGAAGCTTAACAGTAAATTCTACGGTGAAGTTTTAGCCGATACTAAGGAAATCTCGTTTAGAAAGAATCTAATGAAAATTTGGCATATGGCTGGGACGGCGCTGCAGTTGATGAAATCATGCCGTGATGGCGAATTCCATACTCAGAAATATATGAAAAATTCTATACAATAAGTAACACAACTTGGTGTCAATAAAGAGGCAAATGTTAGGCCATTGCTGTTTTATTGAAAACTACATACCGTAAAATTCCGAAAATAAGCCCCCTGTAAACTAACCTAAATATCCTTCCGAATATAAGCCCCCTGGATAAAAGCCTAGGGCTTAAATGTGGGATTCTGTGTGCATAGTTAGGATAATGAATACACATGGACAGAGTATATATAGTGCCCCTGTATTCACTTTTGTTCTTTTGTGAAGTTTATGCATAAATTATTGTTATTTCTCTCTCTGTCTGGACACCGAATATACTGTCAAAAGGTCACTTGTTAACCCAAAAAACCCTCAGAATATAAGCCCCCGAATATAAGCCCGCCAAAATGCTTACCAGCCTCTATAACCCTAGGACATATATTCGGGATTTTAGGGTATTGCAAAAAGCATACAAGTTCTGCAAACTCTCATTTATACGGCGATTAAAATAAGAGAGCCGTTTACCTCAATTCTTTTAATAAGTGGGAAACAGGATACATCTGTCAATACTCTTGGGTACCTAATAAACTGTCCCCCTCGCATATCAATGCTTCAACTTTTAGCAGTCCGCTCCTATTCCGATCCCGTTTATCCACATTTTTGCCTAAAACGTTTTCAAAATAAATATTTTGAATAAATCGTTATATCTGTCAGCGATATTTCCTATTTTCAACTTGACAGATTTGTTAAGTAAAGAGCTGACTAGCAGTACTATTTAAGGTTTCAAAGCATTTATTCAAACTCTCTTCACTACGACCCAATCAGTTTTTCAGACTATTGACCTACATTTCAAAGCCTGCTTGAAAGCCGTTGAAAACAGATAAAAAATAGGCGTTTTCCACATTTTCCGATGCTCTAATGGGCGTGTCCATGAAAAAATTTCCTGGGTTTTCGCGCCAGGCCACATACATTTCTCTTCTCTATCTTAGCCGTTCTAACACTGTCCCTAGCAGATCACGGAATATTACTGGATGCTGGACTCAATGATGAAAGTAATCAGCTACGTCCCCTCCTTATAGCTCCTTCGATTCACTCCATGAGAATTGTTTAATCAGTTGCCAAACCCTTTTAAAGTGAATTGATGAGTGAACAAACCCATAATAAGTGCCCTAACTGAACAGGCTAGCGACGCAAACGAACTTCAATTGTACTTGATATTTTATAACATAGAATCTACAGTCATAAGAAAATGCTGTCAACAGGGTGTTCTGAATTAGGGGCTCAAGGATGTGACATACTTTGATGTCTTAAGAAGCTGCAAATTTATCTCCAGTTGGAAAAGGCAATTTTTGTCGGTAAATGGGAAACAATTACTACTCTTCTGAGTATACCATGGTAATTCCTTGTCCTATTCTTGTTATAGAATGTTGAAACTCAAAAAAGGACATTTGTGGTCGACAATGATGGGAGAGTGGCTTCATAAACTAGATCGCTATTTTCCAAACTGCTGACGACATACAACTATATGTTTTTAAAACTTCTCAGAGACTATTTTCTATAGATTTTTGCATCTTTATCCAACAAGGTGAACGAAAACAATCCAATAAGTAAATTCCTTCCTTTATCTTGTTGGTTTGTTGTCAATTGAAGTTTCATAACGAGCAATATACAGTCCATGCTCAGAAGAAATCGGTGCACGACCGTCAACTAGCACGTGCGCCCTCATTTGCACGAGTGATTGCTCTTATTTCCTTGGAATTGCACGTGTGATATAACACTGGTCTATCCGCAATGCAGTTTCTTGTTGCTGAAGCATGCCTAAGGCATTATTCAGGGCAAAACAGGATAAAGCAGAGTTCTGAAAGCAAAAGGTGGCAGTCGCTAGGCTTTGCAGTTGCGACAACAAAGTTTCTATTTGGCATGTGCGATTGCACGGTTGATAGTGCTGTTGGCAAGGGCAATTTTGCACTCGTGCTGGAGATTTTGCAGGTGTATGGACACGTGCACGTGCGATCGCAAGAGTCTCCGGGCATGACCTCTATATAGTGGAGTTGCATGGGAATGTCCACTCCAATTTTTTAGAGGCCATTGACCTACGTTTTTAAGCCTCCGTGAAAGCCGCGGAAATAAATTTAAAAAGGCGTTTCCCACATTTTCCGAAGCTCTGAAGAGCGTGGTGGGGAAAGGCTTTCCTAGGACCTTCCCGCAGACCTCTCTACTCTAGCTTATCTATCCTGACACCGTACAAACCCTCGAATGAAATATAATAGAATGCGGGACTTATTGATGACAGGAATCAGTTACACCACCTCTTTATATATCATTCGATTCAATCCTGGAGAAATGCTGAGTCAGTGATCACACCTTCTTAGGAAAAATGCTAAGTCAGTGACCACTCCCTTCTGTTGGAAAATTTGACCTTGCACCCCCCTGGCTGAGTTGGCTAGCGATGCTCCTGCCCGAGTCCTCTTCCATTAGGCACCGAAGAGCAGTGGAGGACACTTTGAAATTTTTTTGGGGGGAGGGAACCCCATGAAAGCCAAAGCGCATGCAAAGGCGTATACCACTACTAATGAAACTATACCATACTTTTGCAAGTCTGAAATTATTAGGGGCGACGGCCCCCTTCATTCCCCTAATGTCCCCCACTGACAAAGAGTACCTACATACCTGTGTCCCAAGTTGTTACTACGTCATCACGGGCTTGACGACACGATATCCATTCACCCTTGAAATGGAAGTTTTCTGGTTGATGTTTATCAGCTTGAGCCAAGGCAGCTGAAAGTTCCTCATTATATTCTAAAATTTTGTCAACGAAACATTCAGGGGGGACAACCTCTTCTTGTATCAGCATCTCTGCATATAAGTCAGGAACAGACTGTCTGTTGTGTATTACTTTGTACATCGAAGGATTTGTAAAGGTTGGGTCATCCAACTCATTGTGTCCCCTAAAAAAGATACAATGATAAAATCAAATACACGTTTTTTCATAAGAAAAAGTCTATAAGAAAATGAGACTCAAATGGCCACAATCTTAAGAAAAGCTTAAGAAAATCACAAGGCTCGATTTCCAAAATTAAGTGCCTTGTTGGTCAAAAATCGATATTAAGTCATTAATACATTTAAAATGCTAAAGATAGAGTTCATATTCGAGTATACAAGATGAGCAAAAAGGGTAACAAATTGTAGCCAGTTTATTATAACAAAAGATAAGAAAATCTAAGGCTCAATTTCTGGGCAAAGTTAAGAAAATTGAGGCCTAGGTAAAGTAATGGTTTTCTTATAAAAAAGACACGTGTATACACCTCACATAATTCGAATTACATGGGACTTACAAATTTTGTCCGGATAAAAGAAATCCGGATTAAGCTTAATTTTTTTAGAAATACTATAGCTTTGAGATCATGATGGCTACAAGTATGTACTTTTTGACGTGCTCTTTAGAAAGAGACTGCTCTAAATACTGACAACTTTGCTTGCAGCAGGAAGTTGCGTCAGAAATTCAATAAACCGTAGCTCTAAGGATAAGTCACACATTGAAGCACACATCTGTGTTTGTCGAAATTTTTTTACGATGGTTCATCCGAATTGCGGCAAATGTTGTATTTATGGGCCAGATTGAGACAACTAATATTTCGTTTGTGATTTTTATTATTTTATGAAAAAAACATGACATAACATTTCTAAAGGGATTTCTCTGTTGATCACGTTATCTCTCTTTTCACGATCACAACACTCACTCATTCTACTCTACGCCATACTCATTATCTGTCATCTAACCAGGGGGTATTTTTCCGTAACAAATTACGAGGGTATCTTTGCAACAGCAAATAAACAGTTTGCACTTGTATCAAATGAGCCGAAATATATCGTTCGTCTTAAGCATATACACGGCTTTTTATAAGAAACATATCTATTTGAAACATGAGGCTGAAATTAGGCAAAAATTAAGAAACATTTAAGAACGCAATCAGGCTGAGTTTCAAACAATAACTTGAAAAACTTTTTCCAAGAAAATTTTCCATCAAACGAGAAAGAAAACAGAAGCAACATCCATTACATGCTTACAAAACCTGAACATCATATATCTTGCATCACAGTTGTCTAATTTGGTCTGCTATTGTCAATGGAAGTCCTCAAAATTTAAGAAACAATTAAGAAACATTTCAGGACAATGAAAACTATATTTTAGCATACTTCCATAGACAATCAGTTGGACTTTGCAATTCTGTTCAAATAAAAACGATCGGAATTATGCGAGGTTGACTGTACTATTGACGTGATGAAAAGTTAATCAGGTTATGAATTGGGCTATAGTTCGCTCTGCAAAGATATAAGTAAACTCCAATATCCCGTTTACCTGGGATCGGGTCCAAAAATTACTTAGACATATGTTGGTGCGGGTAGACGTCGCATATTACAAGGGGATCAGGTGTATCCATAAAGATTGGATTCAGGCCCAGTTTACACCGCTACGGATCACATGTGATTCGGATCGAAAAGTGATCCGTAGCAGTGTAGACGGGGCCAAAAATTACTTGTATGTAGTCCAGACCAAAATTTATCCTTTTCCTAACAGGGTCAGCAGTGATATGACGAACCGTGCCACTTGCGCTACGGATTGCCAGGAGCAGTGTAAACGAAAGTCCAATACGCATCACTTCTGATACGGATCAGCAAGTGATCCGTAGCAGTGTAAATGGGGTTTCACATTCCAAAACACTCTTAGGTCCTTTCTCGAAAGTGGATACTTAATCCGTACAGTTTTCTATTATGTATAAGCACTATGATAAAGATCTCAATCGGACCTTTTTTACACGGAATCGATAGATTCCGCATCCAAAAATATCTGGATAGTCTTTGACCGGATTCTGCGAAAACAGGGTATAAAACATCTCAAGTTTTATCCAACATGTGAATTTGTACAAAATGAAGGACAATTCGCCATTTAAACGTCTTTGCTATGACCTACGTACAATCGAAAACAGTGGTCTTTGCAAATGCGATAAACATTCTGTGCACACAAGCTATATAAGACGAACTGAGAAATAAGCTGCAACGATATTAATAGCCTAGTGAATACGCTTCTCTTTGGCTTTGCTGATAGACTTAAACGGATAAATATTACCGACTTGGAATTTTTTTTTTTTGTATTATGATGTAAAATAAAAAAGCTGAAGGGTAGAATCGTGTATAAATAATACATTATCATATCATATCATATCATATCATAGCATAACATGATATGAGACTGAAATGGAGGACTAATGAGACAGGCATTAACAGCAATCCAATAAAATCCACTGGAATTTGCGCTATAGAGCCAAGAACTCTCGCTTCTTTGCTCCTGATAAAACAATGCAGCCTTTTAACTATTATACTATTGAGAATTCAATATTGAAGGGAGCTAATAACCAGTTTTACAGTAGGTGGCATAGGCGAGGTGGCATAGTGGTTAAAGCGCGCATGCCTCCCATGCGGAAGGTCTACGGCTCGAGTCCGACTGAATGCCCGCTCACTGCTAACCCAGCAGTACACGGGTACCCGGTGGCAATATTGAGGAGATAAAGGCGGCAAGGAAAGGAACAGACCACCTTACCTCACATGCTGATGGCTCAGAATAAGTGTCTTCTCTAACAGGCACTCCCTTACGTACGAAAGTATACGGGACTACCTTAATAGCCAGTTAGCTTTAGTAAATCAATCTCAAAATATTTTTGTTTAATGTAGGATCCACATCTAAGATAGTTTCAAATGGCTTCAAAAACAGAAAGCAGCTAGAACCGAAAGATACAAAAAATTCGTTTCCATTTTCAATTAGCTTTTGACAAGGCAAGCTTTACCTACCATCTTCGGAAGCATAGAAGGTTGACAACAACATCCTTCCTAAACTCCATTCGATAGGCCATTGCAAGCTGACATGCTCTAACAACATCCTTTGAAAGAGATTTAAAAACGAATGTCACTTAATTCACAAATGTCACTACATGCATTTTTCATAAGAAGATGGCATGTAAAAAAGTAGTACTCAGCTGCTCAAAAAGTAGACGAAGTTTAGTACTGGAGTTTTCTTTTCTTTATAAATTTAAAAAGAAAAGCGCAACCAACAACTAAGATACAGACACATTTAACTGTGCCTCTCAAAGCAGGAAAAGACTCGAAGTCATCGTGTCCCTGCTAAGAGAGACACTTATAATAGTATAGCATTTTCAAGGAAAATAACTTTACATAAAATACGTTCAATAAAGCCTTGGTCAAACCAAGCAACCAAGCACCCCACCCTTCATTAAGCAATATCGAAACTTCACTAAAAGGGATAGAAAAAGTGTTCGGAAAACTATAACGAAAGTGCTCGATCAGTTCATCCAGGGCTTTGGAGAAGAAAACAAAAGGATATCTGCTGCAACCTATGCTAAACATTTGTTGAAAATTATCTAATGTACTGGAGTTTTGAGGCCTAAGGCAGTTTATAAGTGCATATGTGTTTTGAATTTGATTTATATGTGGATAAAATGCTATAAATGCTAGGTTGGCCGCCCTCTACCAGTTTAACTTCTGTTGCTTACTAAGATTTATCACCATGTCAAGTGCACATGGTCCTATTTCATTTTCTCTTAATGTGCATGCGCAAAACATTAGAACTCAAAACTATTTGCCAAGAAAGTCTTAAGAAAGTTTTGATACTGGAATCGTGAAAAAATTAAGAAAGTTTCAGTACTGGGTGAAAAAAGATTTCTTATAAAAAAAAGCGTGTACAGGATATCTCGTAGCAGGAGATGCAGATGAGTAGATACTATTCCCTGCGGAAAGTAGTTGCACAGTGCAAAGGTTAACACGTTTTGAGACAGAAACACCTAAAACAACAAAACGCTTCTCTCCAAAATTTGACTTTGAAAGGATAACTTTCTATCCAGTAGTATCAGAATGAATAGAACATGGGACCATTAGGAGTAAAACACTTGAAATTTGAAGAAAAAATGAGAGACAACAGAATTGAGATGACGATGATAAAAGAGAAAGGAAAGCAAATACTTTAATGATTTCGATGATAAATCTAGAATAATACGGAATGAATTAATGGCCTACTAAGCAACAAAATCCATAATAAACTATAAGAAATGCAAAAATTTACTTCAAATTGCAGCAAATGCGGACAAACTTTTATATACTTAACTAGTCTGTTGGTACTACAGAACTTTACCACAGCACGAAAAAGCGGCAACACTACTTTCACACACTGAAAGCTTTTTTCGTCCGACACTCATCAGAGTATGAAATCTCGGATAGTGACCTAAAGGTTAACCAAAATATATATCCAGATGCGGTTACATGTGATAGGATGCGTCTAATTGGCCACAAGTGTGACCAATTAGGACCTAATAACCATTGTTTACTTGAAGAGTCCCAATGGTCACTATCCGACGTTTTCATACTCTGATGAGTGTCGGACGAAAAAAGCGTTCAGTTTGTGAAAAGAATGTTACTGCTTGTTCGTGCTGTAGTAACCTTCATATAACTACTACATTACGCAAAAAATACAAAAGCTTACGCCAACAAAGACCACAATGTCCTACCTCCGGATTGTCACCGTTAACATGGATAATTGGGCTGTCAACAAATTTTACAATGTCGCTAACGTTTGATGCAGAGCTAGAACGAACATAAAATCAACTAAATATAGGTACCTATGAAAAACGGTCATGATGAAAATTGTGAAACATTTCAACAAAACGACCAAAGAATGTAATGCAGTGATAAAACAAACAAAACAACGAACTAAACTAAGACCTTCAAAGCTGTGGAAGAGCATGAAAGATTCCAAATCAGGGGTAGCCCTGGGGGAGGGCTAATGAGGGCTACAGCCCACCGTCGGGATATGCAAGCCCACCGTCGGAGGGTGGAAAACATCTTTTCGGAGAACTTTCCCATTTATAGTACCCTGCTAACAGTATTTAGCTCTCTCATCAGAAGAGTCAGCCGCCGGTCGGAAAATTTCTGGCGCCATCTTTGTTACAAATATCTTCCAATAGTTTCCAGTTATTTTAAATACGCTTTTTTTATAAGGAACCTGCATGTAGACAGCAGAAATATTTAAAGAACTTATACTAATAACGGAAAGAAAGTTATTTCTTAGCCCACAGTTTCCATGCTTTTGTACCCTTAGTGTGCACGTGCTTACTACATAAATGAATGACTTGAAGAACTCACTCACCTTCCTCTTTCTGCTGGTGTTGTAAAGCCAAGCTGATTGTTGACTATCAAGTGCAAACTACCGCCGACTTCAAAATGTGGTAGATTAGCCAAACACAAGGTTTCCATGATAATTCCCTGCAATGTAGCGTCAAAACAAGAATTAATTTCGGTGAAATAAAAATACAATATCAGACTGTTTTCTCCCATTAGAGAGCCCGGGGGCTCAAGAAGACTCGCATTAGGATCTCTGCAGCAATGTGGTATATACAGTATACTCCCGATAAATGGGACTCCTAAGAAAAATCTGAAGTCAACAGTCTTCAGCGGGAGTCCCAGTGAAGAGGAAATTTCGATAACTGGGACCCATGGATAAAATGCAGCTGTGGTTCTACTTAAGTGGAGGACCATGTAATTTGTCACATGTCATCTCATAACTTCCTAAGTATATGCCCATTTTGTCATGATCCATTTATAATCTTCATATCGACATCTGGCCGCCAAAAGTATTTTCCCTTCCCTCTACATTATATTTTTTATGAAATTATTCAGTATATTATAGGAAATCATTTTCAAGAAATCAATTTCTGATTCAAAGGAGCAGGTATGAAAAATTTTGGCCCCAGTCCTAGTAACCAGAGCGAAGTTGCTGCCGAGACCCTAAAAATTGGTCCGAAAATTTTTGTGGTCTAGAAATTAACTATGGGAAATTAATGCTGGTTTACTTTGTGAGGCCACCAGAATTTGAAGCATTGGGTGTTAAGAGGCCCATTGGCCATTGAGGCCCTGGAGAAATCTGTCCCTCCTGGTATCCGGGGTTCCAGGTAAGCAGAGGAAAATATGTGACGACGCATATGAATTTTCAAGGGGAGTAGGAATGTGGTCCCATTTAACAGGAGTACAAGTTACCTGGGGTCCCAGTTATTGAGAGTATACTGTATTCATATCTAAACACACATGAACATAATAGACTAGTAGATACCTGAGCAGATACCGCTGCGTCACCATGGATCTGGAGACACAAAACCTGGATAGACAAGAGGAAAGTCCACAAGATTTGATGACAACAATTACACACAAAAATGTTCTACATTGCGCGTAATAACCATGCAATAATGGCGTAGGTTAAGCATATGGAGTATATAAGTGATATATTTACTTAGGAAAAAGTACGGTAGGAAAGAGAAAATGCAAGACTAATATGAAAGGTAATGAAACAAAAAAACCAAAAAAATTTCGAAAGTAAAAATCCGAAAATCAAAATTTAAGACTAAATTTTAAGTTTTAAATTAAAAATATCTAAATCAAAAACTTCAATTTTCGACAACAAAATCACGCTGGATTTGCCGTTACCCTCATTTTGATACGGTGCTTGAAATTGAAACATTTCATACTTCATTGCTACATGCTTTTTAAAATATTGAAAGACTTTGTCTCTAATGATCATATATCAAACTGTTCTATATCAAGTTCCTGTTGTATTAAGGTCTGTTCAAATCCACAGAAAAACTCTTGCAAATTTCAACAAACCTTGTCACCCATGACTGATGATCCATCGCCATAATGTCCTTCCTGCCAACTTAGCTGTTTTGCTCTTGTCTTACCAACAGTTACTGGGTTAGCTGCTTCCAGATGTGATGGGTTTGGGAGCATTGATACGTGCAGTTTTTTGCCATCAACATCCAGATCAGTTGATGTATCTAGATGGAAGAAAGTCGCATGCTTTCAGCATCCTACAAAAGACTATTCTACCCATGCAGATATAAGGCACTCCTTTGAAAAATGTCTAAATCTCTCAGAGTATATCTACTAGAATGCAGGCTTCATTAAAAGTATTTTGTGCCTCCAAGTGCAGGTCAGAGAAAAATGAGCCTGCAGAGAAATTGAATGCAATATATGGTCATATACAGATTTGGATGAAAAGTGCCTGCAGAAATTTAAAGTGTGGCATTTTGTGCTTGCGAGCGGCGCTCACCGCTAGCACATACTAATGAGCTCTGCTTGAATGGCTTCCAGAATACAGATGACCAACATGATGTGTAAGTGTCTCCAAAACAAACCTTCAAACCAGCCTAAGCAACAGCACACTGGTCAACGCAGGGCAATAAAAGACAACTTCTACTCTAATCAGGGGTGGACATGGGAAGGCGATAGTCCCCTAATCACAACATGCCAGCTCCAGGTGAGAAGATTATGACTTTTTTCGGATTTAAGGTACCAGGTATAATACTCTGCTAACCATATGCTAGTTTACATAATACGTCAAAACACAGAAACTCAACGACACAACGACCAATCTTTACTGTAGCCCATAACTCATATGTCAATACACAGAATTCTCACGACAAAACAACCAATTTTCACGACACAATACAGAATTTCACGTATTTTCTCCACGGCATTTCAGAATATCGTTCCGTTCCTGAGCAACACAGGGATCCCAAAGCAATAGATGACACGGGGGTTCACTAACGTTGAAAAAACTCTACTCTCAAGAGTGAAGCTTGGACAATAATCTCTTTGCAACATGTGTTGCAGTCAATATGGCGTCTGTTTTGTTCCTCAGTAGAACGTGTAATTGGTAAACTGGATGCTATGTCATGAGAACTCTGTATTCTGACATGAGAGTTTTGGGCCACAGTATCTATGGTTAGCACAGTATCTAATACCCTGCTAACCATATGATCGCTCCTTTGTCACAAAAGTCAGTCCTCCATCAGAAAATTCCTAGCTCTACCTCTCACTCTAATTGGTCTATGCAGAAGCATAATGGATAAACTCTTTGCCTGGCAAAAAGTTGTCTTGAACATAGCAAAGAAAATTGATTCACTTAAAAGGGACGTCTACCCAAAAGGGAGAACTCTAGTCTGAGTCCAATTGAAAAGCTACCAAAAATAATTCACAGCAAACTCCCATATCTATGATAAACATAGAAAGAGAGCATAAAGTTAACACTCACAAAGATGTGACAGCACATCGCCAGTGTAGTGCAAGCCTGAATTGAACTCTGGATTGCCTTTCATCTAAAAAAGCAAAACACAAGAAAATCTGGAATATCCATCCAATTGATAAGGAATTGGGGAGGAGGCATAATAAAGGCTACAGTTAAAAAGGTGCATGTACTACAATATTTATTCCTTAACTATTATCATCTAAGAAAGGCCTGATACATCCTCTAAAGGTCTATCCATTCTCCTTCTAGTATTGGGAGCTGATTGAGCATTCCAGTGTTCTGATAATGTTCCAACATTTGAGAAATGCAATTAATTGGATATTCAAACTCCCTAAAAATTGAATCTGGACTGACAGCCTACAGCAGTGGTCACCAGCCTTTTCGGGACTTGGGGTAACAATCACTATACATTACCCTTAATTGGGCCAAATGCTGGCACAACAGCAAAAGCACTTCTAGAAGATATGCACTCTTTCCACAAATACTGGGGCCAAATTGGGTGGTAGCCAGGGGTAAATCTAGTCCCAGTGCCAGAGAGAGGTGTCCCTGGCCTACGAACCATGAACTTTGACATTGATCATATGATGTTTAGTCGTCTTTAGACGATCAATATCAAAAATCGGATTGCAGATCATGAGTACATGATATCAGGTCTGGTCATTCAGTGCGTGCGATCGCACGTGCACGCGCCCACAAACTTGTGAATCAGGTTGCGCGTGCGAATGATCGCACTCGCAAAGAGGTGTTCTTGAATACTTTCCGGTGACCTCAAACGCAGGAGCAGAATTTCCTTTGATAATAAACAACTTTTTTACGCCTATTTTAAGTTACAGTAGTTTTTGTTTAAACGAATTCCTACACTAAAATTTTATCCTTGTTGCACCTTAAATGTCTTTTCTTTGTTACTTGATTTGATCTGAGCATACGTAGGTAAAGATATTCTTAGCAGTGCGATCGCACGCGCAATATCATTAGCGTATGCTAATTACCGCACGCGCAGCAAGGCCTGATGACAGACGTTCTTTAATCTGATTGGTTTTCTATGTCGATCATCTCAAACAGTAGATTATGATTTACCTATCAAAGCCAGCCAATCACTTCTCACATAAGAAATGACGAATTTCGCATCATACGAGCGATTTCAGCCAATAGAAAACAGGCCTAAGGGTTAACCATTCATGATTGGCATAGAATGTCCATCATGCTACCTATCATGAAATTTCATTGGCTTTTATCCTCTAAATTTCACTACAAGAAATTTTTGGATGAAAACAATAACGTAAATACCTTAGAGAATATATGTACATGGGAATAATTCAACAATCCAACTAATAAATTTTGTCTGCCACGATGGGGTATACACATGATGACATCTTCAATACCATCTATAAAAGAGAGGCTAGCAATAAAGGGACGAAGAATCCAAACATTACTACCAAATTTACTCTCTTCCACAATCACTATTTGGCTATACAATTCTTTAATATCTATTTAACTTAAAGCAACTACATAATCAAATGCAAAATATAACTCTAGCATCTTCAAATCAGATATGAAACTCAACTTAAAACATACAAGATGCGCAGGATGCAAAAGCTTCTACCATGAAAGCTATCATGCTTTCTGCACCTTCGCCACTATATCTTTTCAATGTCATAAATTTCTTTCCAACAAAGTTGTCAAAAGCCTAACGAAATAAAAAAAATGGTGATCAAATAACATTTAACTGTGGAAAAAAGGAAAAGCGGCTTAACAAACTATTATCATTATCTCTGAACAAACTAACTCAAAAACATAAAGTCATGAGGAAACCTATAAATTTTACTACATTTGGCAAACAAGACGATAGCCATGACACATAGATCATCAAGCATGCTGTATTTCCTTAGACATTGGCTGGGGATGTTGAAAGCAACGACAAGAATCATAGTCAAGAAATTCAAGGTCATATCTCATATCTTTCATATATCGATGCTACCGCTGAACCATTGCTGTAGACGATAACGTTGCACTAAATCGATACTACTATCAACGCTGGTAAATTTGATCGACACAAGCATAAAAAATACGTGTAACATAAGTAACAAGTGCAGGATATCTCCTCATCACGGATGGATTTAAAAATTGATTTTTGAGAGGGGGTGTATGATTATAAAAGGTGCTGGGGACCATACCCCTTGATAATGAAGTCACCCACATCTTTCACCTAAGCTATTGCCATATCTTAGAAGTTCGCCTTTTGCTATAGAAACATCAAGCCTTGACTAGAAAAGCAATCTAATTACTGCAAAACACAGAAAATAGTTTACGAAAATATTGCAGAATTTACTGACTCGTACGACAATATTGGGAGGCGTCGCACCCCCTAAGCCTCATGGGAGATACAGTCTAAATGCTTCTTGTCCTCAGTCTCTTAAAATGCATTGTTTTTTAGCATTTCAAATATTTCGAATTGATGACAAAATTAAATGTCGAACGCTCTCTTGATGGATGGGCTTCTGAAATGCTACGCTGCCATTTGCACTCGGTTTTGAATTGCATGTAAAAAAGGTTGAGAGGAGGCATGAGGCGACTAAATTCTCAAATACCCTTCCCCCTCTGCATCGCGTAAAAAGTCCAAAACTCAGTGAACCACCCCCTCTTTTTGCCGACGTCATATATGTATGACCCCAAAGATAAAAAGTATTGGATGTACAACCATGGAAACGATAAAGCAAACAGGAGTGTTAATGGGTGATAAGTGTTGTATACATGAAAATAAATTCTTTCTAAATCTTAGAGAATAGTGTTCAGGCTGAGTGTTTTCGTCAATATTTTGAATCAACAACACCCTAACATTTCATTTACCTACGGATTTGAGGATAATAATTCGTTACCGTTCTTTACTGTTTTAATTACGCACTCTGATAATGGTTTTCCGACTAATCTAAATCGTAAAAAAACGCTTACAGGCCAATACATGGATTTCAATAATACTCTATCACCTATTCATTACAAGATGAATCTCATAACTGTTCTTATTTATCATTTTCTCACAATTTTTTATCATATGTCTTATTTCACAAACAAGTTTGTGATACTAAACGTTTCTTTCAGTACAATAATTATCAAAAACTTGTTGGACAAGCAATACATTAATAGAACTACACTTTTTAGTGTTCCTAAGTTTCCCGTTCTCCTAATTCCTCCTTATATGGGTGTTCGTAGCATTTACCTTAAAAAGAAGCTTAGTAAATTTCTAGGAAACATTACCCTATACTGAAATTAGATTTGCTTTCCAATCAACCAAACGCATTGAAAACCTTTCATTCTTCGGTAGTTTAGTACAGGAGGACGTGCAGTGGTTGCAAGGCTTCCTATTATGATACAACAACACGAAAACCAGGGAAACCATTTGTCGTTCGGTGCAGAGAATACTTGGATGCTAACAAAAAGGGGATCATACTAGGGACACTGTCCATAGGACTTCAAACTGAAGACCTCTGTATTTCAGATAATGTTGGTGATGAATTAGATATACTTATTCATAGAAATCGTCCCACGATTAATCAACAAAGTTCTTCAATGCCCCTACCCTCCTCTAATCTCTAGATATCACTTGCTTGCTTGTTTTCTTATTTGCCCACAATTTTGCCTCCCTATATGGACATTTCCCGCTTGTTTACTTATCCAGGGTTCATACTTAATTCGAGAATCAAAATTCCCTGACTAATCCCTGACTTTTCCCTGGCTCATAGTTTAAAACACCCAGTTCTTCCCTGAACCCCATTTCACATATTTACAACAATAAACAAAGTAAATGGAACCAAATAAATAAGTAATCTACATAGACTTACTTTAACACTATGCAAAGTGGTAAAGTCTATATTTACTGACAGCAAATAGAACAACCACATTGCGAGCAGCCATACATGAGCTAAAGTTTGTTTTCTTTGACTTTTCCCTGATTTGGATAAATATAAAATAGCCTATTTTCCACGTTTACAAGTTTTCCAGGTCCAGTATGAACCCTGTTATCACCCATCTGTATGCTTTGAATTCTATATTTTTCACGTTTGGACGCCCAGTGTTTTTATCTTTGTTTTGTTGTTGCCCCAATTAGGTTATATATAAACCCTTGAATTCTTCCTTTTATTAGCTGAGGACAGCGACGTGGCTACGAGGGGTAGGGGAGGGACCTAGATGGTGCTCGAGATTTCGTTAAAATCGATGGGAAAATAACTCGAGGGGGTGTTGTAGCAAATCTTCAGAGCAGTAGAGGGCTTGGTTAAGAATTTTCATTGATGCCCCACCACTTTTATAGCCCTGGCTATGATCCTGGCTGAGGATGGGACAATCTTGTCCCGAGGTATTCTAGGATATGGATTTCTCAATGGCAGTGTTAATCCAATTTGTCAACTTCAACAAAGGCCATGTTACATAGCGCGTGAAGCCCATGTCATATTTCTGTATTCTGTAGGCAAAATCTGAGCTTTGCCTACAGAATACAGAAATAGTTTCAAAACTTCAATATGTATTTTACTCTCCTGATTTTCATGTCTTTTAGTAGATGTCATTCAAAAGCAGGCTGAAAATTTCACTTTGACAAATAAAATAAGTGACAGCTTGTTTTTGAAGAAAAACAATCACACAAATAGGTTGAGAATTTACTTCTAGCCTTGCATTTTATACAGTACACTCTTCCTGCTACTCTTCCTGCTATATCTTGTTTTTATAGCAGAGACCAAATGGAAAGTGCACACTAACTTGTGAAAGCATTTGCTATTATTTACAACACCATCATTTTACAAACTCTCCACCATAATATACAATTAAAAAACATATTTATAAATGCAATGGTAGATCAATAGAACATGTTGTATTATGATGAGCTGCCTTATTTTGGCAGACATTGGTTTCTTTTAAAGTCTTCCTGTCTATGGTTGAATTGTTGAATTAGCATGGCATGGCCTTACTATTTCATGGTTTTCATTTATGCTCTATTCTTGAGGCCACAAAATACAATAGAACATAGTCAGATACATTAAGCATGATGTTGGAAACATAATCAGGTTTTTTGAGACCAAAGTCTAGTAGACCTGATATCAAACTAGTGTAACAATAATATTACCTGTGACTTTAACATTTGAAGGCATACTTCTTTTCGTTTTTCATTATCTATAGACCAGTTTCTGCACTCCTCAATTTTGCTAGCAAACCAATCTTTTTCATTTTTATTCTAAAAGTTGAACATAAATTCATTGCTACTGCTCAGCATAACCTCAAAACCACAGCAAGTAACATCTAAGACAGTATATCACATCATATTGTTAAAATATATAAGGGTTTAAGGTAGTACAATGCACTTTTTGCAGTTTGAGGAATAGTCAACAGCTTTTGAAGGGTATTCTAATCCATCCCCTTCTTTGCTTGAAGTTTTTTGAACCAAATAGGCAAATGTAAAACTAACAACATGGGTGTGATCAGTCTGTGGTGTGCTATCTGCAAACCAAATGACAAATCCACCATTAAGAGCATTATAAATGGGGTGCCTAAGCAATATAATGATTTTTCAACATACTGTGAAGCATATGTAGGTTTGAGTTAACATTTCTTTGTCATAAAATGCCCTATAGATTATAAACTCCAAGCATGCTACTGGAAACAATTAAACTTGTCTTTTTGAATAGATCACCTTAATATGCATAAATTCAGCTGAAAATGTTCCACAATAAGTATCTTCAAGGTGTTTCTTCACTTCATGAAAAGTCCCATGTTCTTTTCCAGGGATGTTTACCAGTCCTGGAAATTAAGAAAAATAGTAACATTTAGTCTAACGCCCAGCACTACAACCAACTGGATGTTGAACTCAACTTCATAACAATGGAAAACTGAAAAAGATAACCACAAATTAAGACAAAATGAGAAGAAGGGAATATGAGAAGAATGGATACAAAAGCATAAAATTACCTGAGAGATCATATGTTTGGTCTTGCAAAGCAGCGTGAAGGTTGAAATGCCTGGGATCTAAGTGTGCTCCACATCTATAAAACATTTTAATAAAAGGCTATCAACGTATTACTGAACTCAATACTATAAACTCAATACAACTATCTTCAAATTGCAAGGACCTGGAAATGAATTTGATGTAATAACAGTCCATGATAAAGAGATTTGGCATTCAAAGAGACAAATTTAGTTGAAATTCCCATTGCATCAGGAATATGCAAGAGAGAGAGGGAGTAGTAGGGGTGCATCAAATTTCGAGATATGGGTGTCAAAGCCCTCAACCTATTGATCATTTTCTGCTTTGTTGGAAAAGTTGCCACAAAAATAATGGCTTACTTGCAATTCTGGGAAGAACTGACTTGACTGAATGCATAAATTGAATGCACCTATTTTGCAAAAATCTCCTACTCAAAAGTCCTTTGGTACACCACAGGAAAGTAGTTGAGGTAGAAGAGTCCACTTTGCTAACTTTTACACAAAATGTGAATCAAAATCAATACTTGGCTACAGCAAGCATTCCATCAATGCTAAATAGCTGGCAATTCTAAATACTATGGGAAACATATTTCTTAAACAAACAGCATATAAGAAGGGAGCTAAAGCCAGTTTGCATTTTTTGATTTCTGAGCGGGGATTGTCATTCTGAGGAAAATTCTGGCACATTTAACACTTGGGGTTCTAAACAAGCTATTATGTGTGCATGGGTTGAAACAATAAAAATTGCATCACAAATGAAGCTTTTGCCAAATTATGGTATGTGCCTGGGTGGAAATGAAATGGCAATGGGAACAAATTCCCTGCACACTACTAACAATACAGTCTGGGGCTGAATGAATGCCTTCAACAGTGCTTCAAATGAAATTGGACTTCTGACAATATTTTCAAGAATCCTACATCAAAAAACTATTTGAATGAATTCTTCATTATACAAGAGTTACCTTTCTCTTATATCCAAAGGATCAAGAGCTGCATTTTGATGGCCATACTCACGATATGCCTCTATAAACCTCAGAAGTCTGGCATTCTCAGCTTTGTTATCTAATGATTCTTCACCTACAACAACATTTCACAGCATATTAGTTTATACCTTGCAACTGCCATGAATGAATCACCATTCAAAAAGCTAAGATAAAGATAGAGCTATCAGGGCATTTTCTAACATAAAATAGTGGTGGGTAAATTCCCCCTCAGCCTTTTCATTGCCCACCAGTGGAACATGTTTGCACCACCACTTAAGTGCTCTTATGATTAAGTGATTTTTTAAATTTTTTTGCCTTATTTGAAATATTTGTGGATGAAACATGTTTACTCTTCATTGAACAGTTTCAAATCTCAATTAATTTTCCTGCAACTGCTGTTTCTATGGGTGATTTTCTTGTTCATTCACAAACTTCAAGATAGATACTTAGTCATAAACTAGTAATCAGCTTTCTTGTTCTATGGTCTATGGCAATACCTTAAGAGTACTTTTGAAAACCTGTTAAGCTACAGATTCTGCACTTGTCTAAATTGCCCTTTTCTCAAATGCCCAACAGTAAGAAGTCCTTAAAAAATGCCCTGGAGCTTATTGCAGCAGCCTGCTGAAACTTCACCAACTATCATGAATAACTAGATCAAGGAAACACTATGATCAATTGGATGCCACATCTACTACACCACAACCAACTTTCTTGCATCTAGGTTGGCAAGTCCCCCCTCCCCATAGCAGGGTGTCAGCCAAATCAGGGAGTTATCTTTCCTGGTATTTCCCCTGATTTCTACCCTTTTTCCTTGATTCAATATAGATCTTGAGCAAAAACCTACTATGCTTATCACAATCAATGGAAGATCCAGAGCTGGACTTTTGGGGGGGGGGCACCAGATTAATTTTATTGTCTTTCTGTGAGAAGTTTCTTAACACAATTGTTTCCTATAGGAAATATTAACTTTTGAGTGGCATGGCCCTCTGGCCCCACCCATTGGATCCAGTCCCTGATCACAATGCTTGCCTATCTAGCCAACGTTTAGCCTACTTGTGCAAAGTAGTGTTTTTTTTAGTAAGTAATGTTGGGGAAAGGCCGTACGGCCTATAACAAAGCCCCGACAAAGGAAAAACTGAGAAAATGAGGGAAAGTTTAAGTAGAAAGGGAGACAAGATCAAGTTTGTTGATGTTAGATTTAAAAAATGAAAAATTGTAGGATTCAGGGAAAGTAGTGTGTGGCAATGAGTTCCACAGTTGAGAAGTTCTAGGAATGAAAGAAGATTTGTGAGACAGAGTTTGTGGATTAGGTAGTGTAACTTGGAAAGGGTGTGAATAGGTAGAGCTTCTGGTGGTTCAAACACGCCTCACTGGATCAGGAATTATATTCTTGATTTCCTGAGAGCAATGTCCGTGAAATAGCAGTAGAAAATGGAAAGATCTGCAACAAGACAACAATGGGAGAGAGACTGTAGAGAATTAGTGAGGTTTGGATTGTTGATGAGACAGATAGCTTTAGACTGGACTCTGTCAAGAAGATGGAGAGAAGATTTAGGAGCACCACCCCAGACATGAGAGCAGTAATCCAGAGAAGGACGAATCTGGGATTTGCATATAGTTAGTAGTTGAGGTGAGAAATAGCCACGGGCTCTAGAAAGAAAGCCAAGTTTCTGAGATGCATGCTTTGCTATGGAATTGATATGGGGTTTCCAAGTGAGATTAGATGAAATAGAAAGACCAAGTTGAGTGATTGAAGATGAAATGTCCAGTTTATGTTGTGCTTTAACGTAATCATGCACAGACAATTATTTGCAGAATTTATTTTCTTGCTCCTTTTGCAGCGTGTTAGGGAATCTATTATTTTGAGTCAAACACAAACAATGTTTTAGGCAAAAGAAATGCCCCTGACTTTTCCCTGATGTTCCTGATCTAGCAGACACTATGCATAAGCACATCCCCGATTATAACAACAACCAAGAATGAAATGGCTACTGCTCTTTGAACTGAAAGATGCAGGCAAGTGTTTTTCTCAAAGACAATGATCAAAGTATGGAAAAGAGCAAACTCAATTTCTATAGTAAGTCAATTAAAAAAGTTTGAACACTTTCACCAATACGTTTTATCAGCATGAAAAATATACAGTACTTGAAAAGAGGTTCATAAATACTAGCCAGGAAAAGTGGTTGAGCTCCATCTATAGCTAGCCTTATCATGTAATTAGAAAACAAAAGCTTCTGTTCTTGCCTGCTAGAACACCTGCGTCCCTCCTCTTTCTAACAGACGATGGCAAATAACCAAAGCATCCATTGTTTGATTTATAACTTCGTTTGAAGTGCCATTTTATTAACTGACGATAAGATGAGGATCGGATGAGTCTTGCTGCCATATCAAACTAATTACCCTACAGGTTCTGCCCAACAACCCTTAGTACAAAAGTCGTGCCATATGATTATTCATCAGGAACGACTCTGGCGGTATTTTGCCATGTGTAAACAACGCAGGCGCCCCCTAGCCAACTGCCCACGTGGCCTCGAGTGAGCAGCCAGGGCTAAAAGGGAAATTCGTGCTAGCTAGGGAGCAGAGGTGATTTCTAGGGGGCTCAGGGGGTGGAGCTCCACTTGTTAAAATGACTGTACATTTTGAGGGGCTCATCCCCCCTAAAAATAATATAGTTAATTATTCACTGCTATATGGTAATTGAGACATTTCTAATTGTTTAGTATTCTGTGTTAGTACTAAACTAAAGTATCAAATCTGCGTCTTAAACGTATGGGCGTGGTTGCAGTTAGGTCATACCCAAAATATGGGCGTGGTTGCACCTAGAGCCCCCTTGCTAGCAATTTTAGAAATCACCACTGCTAGGGAGTCTATAATTGTTCATAAAAATTGCGAAACTGCTCTTCCCTCCCATTTCAATGTAATACCAATGCTTCGTATGATGCATGGTACCAAGAGAAATTCAGTAAAATCCTCCAAAACATTTGGCTACCAGTGCATAGTAAAAATTAAGACAGTTATGAACAAGAGTTTAAAAACTGCTCCCTCCTCATTTGCCCCCCTCGAAGCAAAGTTGTTCATGCAGTTACATCATCTGCACAGCATTGCTTGAAGGGGGGAAGTGAGTGAAAGAAAAACAATTTTATATTATTTCCAAAAAGTCTATTATGATATTCATAATTACAACCTAGCCACAAGTCCATAAACAGACTTAGCGGGGGTATAGGGTGTGACGATGAGTGTGATACCCCAAAATGTTTTCACTACATTTGGTAAGTCTGCAAAATTACCTTGCCATGCGGTAAATCCAGCAATTTTTTGTACCATGCGGTAACTTCTGCAATAATTTTATATCCAGTCGCAGCTTTTTCGGTATAAAGTTCAGTACCGAGGTGGAAAATTCAAGATTAGCCAGTTCATTTTTGCTGTCAGATTGGCTCTCAAGTTCAACAAGAGCTTCAGGCTACGTTTACACGGGGCTGGACGAATATTTGAGCGGCCAAATATTAGGTCGGTTAAGCAGCCGACCAAAAAAAGGTCGCTTAGGCATTGCGTTCACACGGGGCCGGTGAGTCAAGTTCATGACATGCGCAGAGTAAGAATTGTGCCAAATCTATTTCTCATTTAATCAGACGAGTTTGCAAACGTGAGAAACTGGCGTACAAAAGAAAAAGAAAGTGAAATTAATTTCATTTTGGCTGAGGACAGCGTATGATGGAAGTTATCTGAGGGTAAAGTAACCATCGAAGCAGTATCTACTACATTTGCTATTACATTCAAAACCGACATTAAATTAGTCTATGACATCATTCATCCATGCTTTTATTTATTCATTTAAGGTTGAGAAACGTACAATGGCAAACTACTAGTAACTTTCTGGAGCGAAAACCCATTAAAAACAATCTGTCATTTACTAAAAGCCTCTTGATCGCATATTTACACCCTCTTTGTGGTACGGTGCAAATATTCGACCGGCCAAAGCCGTTCATACGGGGCTAGTCGCGAACTTGACCGGCCTAGTTCCAAAGAAGGTCGCTTTCCTAAACGGCCGAATATTTGCACGCCTAAATGACCTAATTTGAGGTCGGTTAGCCGGCCCCGTGTGAACGGTACGCCTAAGTGGCCAAATATTTGACCGACCAAATATTCGGTCGGCCCCGTGAATCATCAATATTTGAAATGTAATATGAGCTATTACCTTACAGTTTGCGAACACTATTTGGCCACTTGAATAGTACCCGCACTAACGAGAAAAGGTGGCGTCTCGCAAAGGTGCTCAGTGGCTGGACCGCTCTGCTTCGATGCTCCTTTTACGATATCCTCTGCATATAATCCTTTTTCTTGACTTTCCAGAAACACATCACCACCATCTCTACAATTAGCAAGTGAACTCGAGGGTACCAATCTGTAATGCTCCGTAAATTTACAAAGTAAAATGCATATTGAAATACAGCGCAATCTATCTTGTGTTTGGCAGAATGCCCAAGGAAATCTCTCCAGCTTCTGGATAAGGAATTAATTCTTTCAAGCTTGAATTCAAAAATTTGGCAATGACACTACTGATAACCATGATAGGGATATTTTTGGCGAATATTCTAATGATGAAGAAGCATCAGGTCAAATTGAAACAGACATGAATAACTGAGATAGAGTTTATTTTACTGAATCACCTAATTTAGAAGATATTCCAATGTATTTCTTCTCTTACTAGGGATCAATGATAAACATAATGCTTGCCATAATTGCCAAAAGGCGTTTCCGACAGTTTAGACGGCGTGAGCTCAAAAACATCTTCGCTCGCGCGTGGTTTCTTCTGTATAAATATGCCCGCAATTTACGCCTTATAATATTTTCAGTTTTTTTTCATTTAAAGGGATAATAGCTTTTACCCAAAGCCGAGGTAGGTCCATTTTTATTCTGTTGCTTGAAATGCTGCAGATTTAGCCAGACCGCCAGTTCTGTATTTTAAAATTTCAATTTCCAATACCCCCCCCCCTAATAATTGTCTTCTAAATCTGTCCGTGCATAAGTCTCTATATATTTTGTGGATGATTGTAGACATGGGCACCAACTTTTGATTGTCTTGGGGGAGGGAGGGCTCAGATTAGAATTCACATTATTTTACCTTATAGGAAAGTTTTCTCTGGCTTAGTACTGAAACTTTCTTAATTTTTTCACGATTCCAGTATCACAACTTAACACTTTCTTGGCAAAAAGCTGTTGATTTCCAATGCTTTTGCACATGCACATTAGATCATAATTTCAAGTGCCCCCAGTTCCCACGTCCATGTCTGGGGGTAAACTAGTCTCTTCCGTGATGTCTAGGTATGAGATGAAATTTGTTTACTCCTTTTCCTTTATCATTTCAAAACTTCAAAGTTCAATACAACCAGTCAGCGGGATCAGTTTCTCCTTCATAGTATGAAAAACACTTATGAAGACAGCTAAATTCTATTCTGCAGAAGGTCGCTTTCCGACGTTCTAGAGGCCGTTACATAAAAAATTTCTTCTGGGGGCAAGCCCTCGGAACTTCATTTTCTCAAGCAATTCCTATGAAAAAAGAGTTTTGGGTAACATACAAGAGAGCCCAGGCTTTAACTGGACTTTTACATCTTTGCCCTCAAATCCATTTCAGTTGTTTACGGCCTGCTATTCCTTCCTTCTCTGCAACGAGGCGTGGTTATCATGCTTTGCCTTATCGCCAGAGTCTGGTTGAATAAAGCACTCCAAAATGTACCGGCCACGCCCATGTGGAACCGGCCCCTCCCATTTTTGTCGGCAAATGCAAGCTCTAACACCCCCAAAGAATATTTAATAGGAACGACCCTAGGTGTACATGGCATGTACACCTGAAATTATGGTAAATCTTGGTAAATAGCAAAAGTTTAATTGACTCTCTTAAATCTCAAAAATCCATTTCTGAACTTTCTTAACTTTTTAATCAGTAGAGTACTACTTTCTTATAAGCTACTTTCTTATAAATGAATAACCGTGTATTAAGAAAGTTGCCTACTACTGCATAGGAACTATGGACCTTTTAATAATCCTTGTTTTGTTTACTATCTTTGAATAACCTGGTTTTGTTCTGTTTGATTGACCTCGTTGAGAGGGACCATGAATCAACTGAACTAATGGCTGAACTTGAATACGTTGTTGTCTTATACACTGTTTCACCTACCATCAATGCACTTTGTAATTATATACTAAGTGATATGTTATACTTTCATTTCACTTCATTTCTATTTCCATGGTAGCGCCTTAAATCAAGCATCTGTTTTGCAGAGGGCCATGTTTAAAACTAATTTACTATATATACAAAACTAATAACTACCTACGAAAGAAGCAGATAAAAATATCACATAGCTTAAAGAAAAATATTGAAATCAAATAAGTGGCACTATGCACAGGGGCGCAAATAAGGGAGTGTGGGGGTGTCACGCCCCCAGTAATTTCAAAACCCGGTCCGACCTAGTCCCGCTCTGGCTTCGTAACTATTGAATCGCTGATTATCGTACGTAACACACGTGAATCTATTTCATAGAAAGGAATAACTAAGATGACCGGGTACAGAATTGATCCGGACCAGTCCCAACCAGGCCTGCCTAGAAGCCAAGCCCCTAGTAAAGTTTTTTCTGCCACGCCCTTCAAACGTAGTAAAGTTTTTTTTGTAGGAAACGCCTTACCATAGTCATCTCGTTCGAATTGCTTCGGATGCATTGCATAGATGATAAAGCTTTTGTCATATTGAAAATGATGGTGAAGCGAATGATCTTGGTTAGAACACAGCAGGGATAGGGGATATGGGGATGTAACACCCCTAAATTTTGGAGCTTTAGAAAATTGAGGTAAAATTGGGTCATTACATCGTCAAAATGGGGTAACTTTTGAAGAGTTGAAGACTATGTAGTGCTTGTACAACAGTTGAACGAACGAAAATTTAAAGGAAGCATCTACTGTACTTGCAATAGCGAATCTCAAAATAGCGTCTTCCAGCTTTTTGAGAGCCTTTATTTTGAAATTTTTTTCTCTGGATCCCATCACAGTGTGTCCTATAGTACACTCTGGATGCTTTTAAGGGATTAATATAATGGATCTCTTATGAGATACTGTATTTGCAACATAAAGCTTTCAAAATAGCATTTTCCAGGCTTCTGAGAACCTTTATTTTGAACATTTTTTCTCGGGGCCCCAACCATGGTCAATCATATTGAAAGTTTTTGATAGCCATGCTTGCCTTTCCTGCCCCTACCGCTTTTAAATAGCCAAAGAGCATTGTTTTAAGACATTGGAATGAAGAGATATCGGTGACAATAGAGCAGCTTGCTAACCAGGTCAAATTCAGGTAAATTGAACCTTATCATACATGAAATTCATTTTTGATAGCATTCATTTATTTGCGTAAAGGCAAAGGTTAATGGTGTAAAAGTGAGTGTACGCGTGTAAAAGCGCCAATACGCTTGAGAGTATGGCTAGGCCACATTAGGGGCGGGCTGGGTGGTCGGGCCATTCAAACGAATGCCCAAAGGGATGGCTGCATGCAGTGGAGAAAATCGTAAGCTTTGAATATGGTGAAATTCACAATATATGCATAAAAGAACTGGCACTATAGCAGTGGATTTATTAGAAAGTTCCAGCCTTCCAGAGTTACGTTAATTTACACTTCCTAGAACTCATGGACGACTTCGTCAAACTATATCCTGGCCGTAAAATTTAACCAGTCCGCCCCTGGAAAGAACAAGAGCACAAACATAATGGCTTATTGTCTCCAATGTGAGATTAGCAAAAAAGCCGAAAAATATATCTAAGAATGGCGACGACTTGTATTGAATTATGCCAATCAAGGAATAAAGGCAAGATATTTAAAATATCGAAAAATATATGTAGACCTATGCAGAAGGAAAATTTGCTGATAGTTGCCGGAGGAGGTCAATCAAAGGTGCTGTAACAGTGACTTTTGATAGTAAGAGCTCCTATATTATGACTTATTTGAATTTTATTTCTGCCTTTCCTTATACGGATTACCATAATGAGTCATTCCATATTTAGTACAGTGTGGAAATGAATAGAGATTTCCCAGTTGCTTTCAGAGGGCTTGAGGTTGAGGTGTCCACCATGTTGAAACATATCTAGTATCGCGCCCGCGATGCAGTTGTCAGTAAATAGTGTGGTCTGGCCCATTTTGACTCTGAGCATTGATGCCAAAGCTAGTGTGAATCAAACTTCAAAGTAACAATGACATTGCCTTTCAAAAACACATGCTTTCAATCCTCACTTCCTCTTAAAACACCCTCAACATCTCACTGAACATCGCTCTACATTTGCAAAGTGATGTTGAGCGGTATTTAGTGGGGACTGCGAAAAAGCTCTCAACAATTCACGGAGATTTTACTATGCTTTGAACTGTTTGTTTGTTTCGCTCTCCATTGATTCGAAAAGTTATCTCTACACTGTAATCAAGGCTACGGAATAAATAGGCAAAAATTAAACTCAAAACATTCATATCTCTGGTACCTATTATCAACAAGCACACTTTCATACTTAATATAGCAGATTTTAGCAAAATTAGACTTGTAGATGCGGATATACACGTTCTTTTTTTATACGAAAAAGTTTGTAAGTAAATGAGGCTCAAATGGTCAAAATCTTGAGAAAATCTTAAGAAAATCACGAGGCTCAATTTCCAATATTAAGTGTTTTCATTGGCCAAAAATTGATTTTTCGTCAATATTGCATTCAAAATTTTAAAAATGGAAGTCAAATTCAAGTGTACAATATTAATGACAAATGTCTAATCCATTTTTGCCAGTTTATTTCAGAAAAAGTTAAGAAAAATTTAAGAAAATCTCAGGCTCAATTTCGGGAAAAGTTATGAAATTTAAAGCTCAGGTAAAACGATGGTTTTCTTATAAAAAATTCGTTTATGACAATTTGAAGTTGGAAGAAATTGTTTAGGCCAAAAATTAGAGCAACTTCTGATGAAATTGACGTCATTGGCAGAATTTCAATAACTTTCAGGTGGAATTTTTTTCCTCTTCCCCAACTGCGATTGCAACCATATTTGCTTTGTTGTATTTTGTAGGATTGTGCTTATAATTATTCACCATGTATTCATCTATACAATTTAATCAAGAATATTTCATAATTTGCCTGTTATTTAAACCATGCTTTTTTATAACTTCAATGCTGAAAAATTAAAATAATTCGCTTATGGTTAAAAATGAAAAAAGGGCCGAAAAGAGCAGAAATGGGATTTATTTCTCATAAAAGAGCCATGTCTAATGGACTTCTTTGCCAAAGGATTCCCATAAATTCGTACAGATACAAGAGTCATGCTGTTTTGAAATATTACACGATAGAAGTTTTGCGCTCAATAACATTCAGTTCAGCGAATTCTCTTCTAAACATCACCATATAACGGTTTTCAGCAGAACAGTTCTTCCAGCAGCTTCCTTTATGAGCTTCATTGTAGTTTTCACCTTCTTCTAAGTATAGTTATTTTGCAAGCTAATTCACTCCAAGGAGAGCGTTCAGGCAACATGGAATTGATTGAGGAAAGCTTAGTTATGTTTTCTACAAAAGCATAGGAGATTTGCTAGATTATTTAAATTAAACTATCTATATGTACTGTAGATTATGTACAATTTCCTCAAAAGTGCAGCATTATTTCGGTTCTGTCATATGTGGATGGTTGAGCTAAAAGATTTAGCAGCTGAGGAAGGTTTCTCCTTTTTCTGGACACTGCATTACCAACGATCTCAAACTGAAAAATGGTCTCTCTTTCATTTGAACGATTTCAATCGCTACATTGTCTCGTTTTGGAATACAATGTATACATATATGAGTCCCCTAGTTATAATATACTTAGCTCTACACCACTGATTGTATAGCTATGCCATATTGCTGCAAATTGGTGACAGAAGTGATATCAAAAACATTCCTGCCAAAAAAACAAAAAGAAATGTACTAAATCTTACCCACCTTCTAACTCAAATATCGAGTAACAAAGCTATTACTATATGCACGTCATTGTTAGCTGTCTCTGGTAACAGCTCACTTCCTTAGGCCCCGTTTACACTATACCGTTTTCATATGAGGGCGGTGTGGAAATGTTCTGTTCTGGCCTACCGTCTACACTGAAACGTTTTCCTATCCGGTATTAAATGAAGACTATTGCATAAGGAAGTACTATAGCTGTTACACTATGTCGTTTTCATACGAAAGCATTTCCATACCGTTTTCGTATGAAAATTGTATAATGTAAACGTGGATTCAATCCCATATCCACTGTTTCTGTTGGCAACTAAATTGGAATATCAAATAGCAACCAACACATAGCCAAAAAGGCATAATTTTGTTCGTAAATAAAGCGGATGATTCCATTACAGAATAATTTATCTGCTGTTTGGCTACCACAAAGCTGCTTGAAAAATCGTTCCTAATCTTTGTTTATGCTAATTGTACTAGCAAATGGAGTATGCAAAGGAAAATAAACGTCTTGTAAATGCCATTTTTCATTTAAAACAACCTGTAAAAATGTGCATTATTAAGCAATTTGCTGTGTTGCATCAAGAGCACAGTTAATGATTGTAAATAGCTCTAAAATCATTTTCAGCAATTAGTGGGACAGAACTGGTGGTTAAAAATTAAAGAAGAACGTCAATGGACCTTGTTTATTTTTAGTCTGTCTCAACAGCATGGGATATTTTAAAACACAGCTTCGATTTCGTTATTTTACTTCATAGACTACCTTTGCGCAGTGATGAATTCCTCTGAAAATATAGCAGGCCTAACAAAAAACTATAAGATCTGTTAATAAGCCAGCCCCAACGGACAGACAGGAATGAAGGTTGTGCTTGCAAAGTGTGATGTACGCATTAACGGCAATATGACCGTGATACCTTACAACTTCGCCGTGATACCCAATGAGAAATAAAGTTATATTTAGTGTATCCTTGTCTTCATTGCTTCAACAATTGAAGTCATCGCAGAAAGATCTGGTTATACAGTCTGAAACAAGGTTTTTGCAAACAGAAGAAACTCCACCAACTTCTCAGCATTAATTGGTCATCCATATTTGGCACACATACACATGGAAATTAATTTAAAACCATACACATTTATAAAAAAAAATCTAGCACATAATATTTATGTTTGAGAAAGTTAAAAAGAGCCAATAGCAATCGACGAAACGAGCATGAAGAGTTCTCAATTGCAAATATGGAATAAATGAAGGACGTAAGTGCAAGTTATCATACAAAACATCTGATTCAACAGATCAAGAATATTTTTCTCTCTATTTTATAGCAAATTCGACCTATGGTTCTACTCACTCAAGCAGTGAAAAAGGGATTAGATTACAGCAATATATCGACGGCCAAGTAGGTTCTGCAAGAAACTAGACGGCAGAAAGCAAGCACAATTTGTAGAAAGAATCAACAAAACCTACTGTCGGCAGCACCGAGACTGCTCATTAACGCCATAAATGGCACCTCCTAGTACACAGTGACATTTACCAACAAGAAACTGGATTTGACGATATTTACAATATCTTGGATACCTCCAATCGTTAATATACTAATTGATTTTAACTAATTGGTGGTTAATTCATGAAAAATTGTAAATTGTTGGCAACGTGTCCAGTCTTATTGATGAAATTTGCAGTTTCATAAATTCATGCAAACTGCAATTTAAGACCTTTCCCACCTACCCAAAGGTACAAATCCTATTTTGTAGTTATTCTAAAGACGTTCTAGAAAAGAGTGAGCTAGTGCGAAGTTGATTTGGTGGGAGCAATAGGAGTAGTCATAAATATTTGCTGTACCCATGCAGAAATAAACAATGAAATAGACGTTTTAGTGTAGCAGAAACACCGCACAAAGAAGCAGTTGGGTTGGATACCATCATTGTACACTGATAGGAAATGTCTATATTAACATAGACGTTTGTATTAAATAATGGTTGGAGCTATGAAAAGTACAGTCAAAAATATGTGATGTCCAATTTCATAGTGTTTACTAGCTAATAGACTATCTTTTGCACGCATTTATCTCCCATGATGGCAAACTCACAGGAAGACGTACCTTCGAATAGCTGTGGCGAGATCTGGGTAATGGATCCTAACACAAACAATGGATCGGGGATTTTACTCACACTCATTTCAATAAATGGGGTATCCTTGTCTCTTACAATGTTCCTGAATATTTCAGCAATGATTGTGTTGAGGTGGATTCAAGATGTTCCTGGGGGAAACAAAGTGACTCTCTTCAATCTCTCACTCGCTGATTTTCTTACTAGCCTTCTCTCACAAGTGCTATGGATAGCATTTATGACTGCACAATTGCTAGGGCATCGAATCTGTCCTCTTGCAAAAGCGGCGACTTTTTGTGGATTAATGTTATTGACAGTCTCATCCTCAATCTTGGTCCTAGCCAGTATTGAGAGACACATATGCATCTTTTACCCTTTTGTCCACGAAAGGATTGCAAACTCCAAAATTTTCTTCCACATCACGTTATCCATCTGGCTCATAGCACTGTTGGCTTCTACTTTGTATCTTTTCCCAGTTTTGAAACCAGCAGTCAGCATCAGTTTGGCAGTGATCAATTCCATCTACTGTTGCACCATTGCATATATTTATGCTCGTGTGTTCCACTTTGCTTTTAAAGTGCAAAAGGAAATCCAAGACCAAGCCTCATCCGTTGGCAATTGGCAAACAGGCAGGAACAACAGAAGGGAAAGAGGATCGGTCAAAATGATGGCGGTTGTCGTAGGCTTGAGCCTCCTTTTCTATTGTCCATATGGCATTTCTTTGTACATAATGACGTTTACAAACATCAAAATTGATGCCAAGTCATTCCAAGCATTTTGGACATTTGCACTCGCTAATAGTTTCATTGATCCGATCTGCTACGTCATGCTCAACAAGAAACTACGAAAGAGAATGACAGACCTGTGGGGATGTACAAGTGAAAGAGACAACATGGCGTGAAGAGAAAGCAAACTGGGATTGTTGCACACTTTCACTAGCTTATAGATTCACTGGCCCAATCTGCTATTTTGTATTCAACTTCGGAGAAAATGTTAACTTCTGAGCATAGAGAACTTCACAGTGTATGTATGAAAGAACTGACACTAAGGCTGAGGGTTTATCAGAAAATTGCAACCCTTTTCAATATCTTTGTCTACCAAGCTATGCTTTCTAGAATTCATGGGTCCGTATAGTCAAACTGTGTGGGCAACATTTCATTTCACCTCGGATTTATTGAGTCTGTATGGGCAACATTTCATTTGTTCGGAAAGAATTTGTTCAGCATTTGAATGAACGCCCTCAATGCCTTTTTTGTGGAAAAACGGTATAACTTAGAAATTTTAAGAAAGTGACGCTTAGTTGCATCATAATCATCATCATGGTCTGTCTGTCTGTCTGTCTGTCTGTCTGTCTGTCTGTCTTTCCCATTTCGCCCCCTAAGGGGGCCTAGGACTGACCCTGGGGTCAGTTTTCGCCTGTAATTTGTTTAAAAGAGGTGATCGAGTTGGCTACACTCAATCCACTCTGTAGCCCCAACAGTTGCTAGGCATAGCTGTAGCGTGAGCCATTGAGTCTGCTTTTCACTGAAGGGGCCTGGTTGGACAGTTTGCCACAGGTCATCAACATCTACCCTAGTTCTGAATATCTGCGATATAAACCACTATCAACTTAAGAGCTGTAGTTTCTCTGTGCCTGCTTGCCACCACGTGCACGTCTCGAACCATGGGCTAGCCATCAATCATCATGGTCATCATCATCATCATGGTCATCATCATCATCATCATCACTTTATTATCCGTAGGCTTACATACACAATATATAGCTCAATTACAACCAACACATTTGGGAGATAGGGGAACATTGCCCCTCAATTGCTCACCAGGGTTGTATATAGAAGTGCTCTAAATTGTACTTTTTAATCAATTTTCAATTGACCTTTGTTCAATCTAGAATCTAGGAGCATCGCAACACAAATATGTGACATGCAGACATCCTTATTTTATTATGCGACATACTTAAAACCCTTTCAGCGACATACTCAAGACCTTCGCATGAGTTTCGTACGAATTTCTTTTTGCGTAGATGCCAACCCTTTTTGGGGAAAAGAACATTGCTCCTCCTGAGTATGCTCCATGTAGCCCATGCCAGATATCTTGGGTAAGAAATTACTTTTCTTCGATGTACTGGTAAGAGATTGGTTTGCTTCTACCATCGGACAAACAGAAAAGCCTGCGTAGCCCATGCAATCCCTCACGGTTCCTAACTTGATTTCTATATCTGTGCCCCCCTCTCAATCCAGTCCAGCTGTCTACGAGCTTGTGGTTTGCAGAGCCTACAGTTGCACCTATCACCATTTCAATTTTTAATTCGCTTTTGTGAGAAATCTGCCACAGCTATTTCCAAAGTAGGCCAGTATCTCTACTCCAAAAGACGTGGTCCGTATCTCTAGGAGTTCGGATGCATTTTCATTTAGTCATGGCTGCTAGGGAAATTGGGGTATTTCTTGCATTTCCTTTTCATCTTCTAATCACCGAAATATTTTTAGTGCTTTTTGACTGTTTGAGAGGAAAGCTAGCTACCTATGACCAGAAATGACGCTACCAGGGGGGCTTTGAGGCTGTAGCTCCCCATGACTTTATCAATCTCCCCGTCGGCACATAAATGCCAATGCACTGTTGGCACTTTCATAATTTTCATTGCCATTTTTTAGTCTTTCTAGCGAATAAGACATGTGCTGTCCGTTAAAATTCTTTAACTTTGCTAACTGTCGGCACTTTAACAGCAGTTGCCCCCAGCATTTTCCTCTGGTGCCACGACTATCTATGACATTGATAACTTTTGTAATACCACTTTCAAGGGGGTATCACAGATGTGAGTTCGAGGCTTAGCAATATATTCAAAACGTAGATAAATCAATTAAACTAATAAACCCAAGAGCTCAAACTTATAACGGCAGCGTCAGACGCAGAGAATACTCAGCTTCTTTTCGCCAACTTTGCAAATGGCAAGAACAAGAATACTTTAATGACAGAATCAATAAACGGCAATGTGTAACTCGTCACAGCGTCACGGCTATTGGGTTTTAGCGTCCAACTTTTACTTCTAAAACTTTCGTCTGCAAATTGCGTCTTATATCGGAAAATTCACTTTTCGACTCTCTGTGACAGAAGTTACTTACAACTTTTACATACAAAGAACAATAGATAACTGTTGCGTTGCTGAGAAAACTTGAGGAAAGCCCTCTTTGTGGGCAAATTGGGCTCGAACGAAGCCTGTACACCCGGCAAAAATTTTTGCTAGCTTCACCCTTGGCTTTATACCATGCTCGCAGACTCTGGACTAATCCTTTCAGCTATACTAGGCGATCTTAGTTGTCTAGGGAGTGGATTTGCAGATGCATATTATGCATATCCGTTGTCATTCTTATAGCTCTGTTTGTAACTTTTCTAAAATGCGGCGGGTAGTGCTTCCACATGTTCCCCAAACAGTGCATCAAAACCTAAAGTGGGGATCCACAATCCTCTGATATAATCCAGCATCTTTAAAGTATGTTTTAGAATGAATTTTTGCAATATCTAATCATTGCTATTCTTAGAGTACTAGTTTGCTTTTAATTAATTACACAATTTTGTTTCTTTTGTTTTTTCTGTTCCTGTTCGTTCCGTTTTGTAGTAATCATTCATGTTCATGTTATAGCGTCACATGTCATCTCCATAGTTACTCTCATCATATCTTTGTTTAAAAGTAATTCTATTGTCAGTGAAATATGGGTGTGTTGTCCATGAGCTGTGCTGTACTTGTTAGTGAAGCCAGTCGTTAAGTGAAGTCGTCGTGGGTACCTGTTGAAGTTGACTATTGATTGAAGTTGTCGATCAGCTTGGAAGAGCCATTTCCCGTTGTGGAAAGTGAAGTCGTTACCGTTATTGCTATCATTGTCTTCGCCGAATTGACGTCGCTGAGTAGACTTATTGAACTTGAAACTTTTGCTGTAACAATTGTTTGTTGTTCCTTGTACTTTGTACTTTTGCTGCTAATATCTGTTGTTAATTGCAATATTTGTATCATTGACTATTTGCATCATTGTTTTGTTATACCTACAAAACTCAAGTAGTTTTACATTGGTGCCCCATGTGAGGAAAAGCCCGCACCTTCAGATCACGGGAACGGCAGCTACACGAGAATTACAAATTATGATCGATCTTGTCCGCACTGCTGCTACCGCCATGGCCGAAAGAATGAGGATAGCAGAGGAACGGTTACGAAAGTCCTTCATTAGCAGAACGATCGTTTATTGCTGTGAGGATGACAGACGCATATGCTATTGCTACTTGAGGGTCGGCCATGTAGCCTAGTACTATCGGGACAGGATGTATTCCTATCTCTATAGACAACCCAAGCACTCGCTCTCACCATCACTGTCCATTTCATGTGACAATATTAACGTTGATTTGCTCGGAATGGATGTTAATAAGCTATTGAACGATTTATTGGACTCGAAACTTTTGCTGGAACAATTGTTGGTTATTTCTTGGGCTGTGTACTGTTGCTGTTAATCTATGTTGTTAGTTGTAATATTTGCATCATTAACAATTGGAATCATTGTTTTGCTATATCTGTAAAACTCAAGTAGTTTTTCACAATATGCAGAACTTTCAATGAGTAAACCAGACGCGCGCTGCTGACTGCGCGTGTAGGCTCTTATATGTGCGTTGGTTTTTTAAATACAATTTTTGACAACTAGCGGAAGATATTAATAAAAGCTGTAAAATTTCTAGAGAAAAGCGTAATCATAAGCAATGATATCATACTTAGTACTCGTTGTTCCTCAGCAAAAGCATCAAATTTCCTATCATCCTCACTTTCCTCTCCTTCATCATTTACTTACGAAAAGCATAAACTATTTTAAGGATAAAAAACATCCAGTAGCCCAGTAAAGTACTTTATTGCGAAGTATTTTAACAGCCAAATCATTGATTATTAGCTTTCCATTATACTTGAATTTATAGTTTATCAATTTCATCGTTTGCTAGCAATGAAATTGATAGATTTGCGTGAGCGACAAATTGGATATCATATGATATGGTATGATATGACATGATATGATATGATAGTATATTGTTTATACACGATTCTAACCTTAAGCTTTTTTATTTTAACATCAATAATACACAAAATTCCAAGTAGATCATATTTGCAATAGTCTAATAGATAGAAATAACAAGAGTAGGTAACAAAATTTATATCCTAGGACGCTCTTCTTCCAACGGGTCGTGTTTCTAAGTGGCCAAGCATATTTTAATCAGCTCTTTGGGAACTTCTCTAATTTCATTTTTGAAGCGACTTATAGTCGGGAGCTCCCTAATAACAGTTGGAATAGTATTCCATGTTTGTACAGTAGAGTATTGATAGCTCTTTTTCGCATGTTCAGTATTAAGTCTGGGAATTTGTATATCTTTACAATGCCTTGTTGCATAATTTGATTGCGAAGATCTTTGTTGGAATTTACCCCAAAGATTTTCCGGACTTAATTTGTTAATTATTTTGTATGCCATGACTGATCGATCAAATCGGATGATATTTTCAATGCTCAGCCAGTCACATGACCAGTTGTCTTTCAATCTGGCGTTTTCGATTATTGTCTGGGCTTGTATATGTGTAATCTGTATATGTGTCCGGGCCTGTAAATGCTTGAATATGTAAAGCCCTAGTAGGGGGTACTTGTGATTACAGTATCTTCAACTTCTGGCCGGCCCTATTTTTATTTCAAGATAATAATCAAATTAAGCAAAATCCGAACAAAAAATTGAATTTTACGCAGTTTTGACGTTTTGCACCCCGAAAAACTGCATTTTGCTTAACTTTGAGTACAAGCTGCAAAAATATGCATATTGATATGGCATGACAGCTAAATTAAAAGGCTCTAAGACGCCAATAGTTGTGAATGTTGATATATAGTTAAAACTGACTGCTCACTATACTGTCCTACTAATATGGAGGTGTTTGGTGGATCTCAAGGTGCAAAATTTGTCCAAAATTTGTCCAACGTTTGTCCCAAATTTGTCCAACATTGTCCAAAATCAGCCACAAATCCAGAAAAATTTAGCTTTGGCCTACGTTACTGGTTCTGAGGCATAAGAATGAAATGAATAAAAGTTCATTGATGTTAATACTGATCCGCCACTATATATTTAGCAATTAATTTAGGGTGCTTTGACAAATTTATAGCTGAAATATGGGTCAAGCATAGTCCAAAGTTGCTGAAATAGCCCCAACTCTCATTAGAAAAATAAAAGAGAACTTTTTCTTGAAATAAATCAGTTTAGAACCATAAAAACGCAATCCGGTATTATCTGAATTCTTCCAAGGTATTAAAACTCCGATTATTATATTATTAATAAAGGTCTTGAGTAAGCATTTCGCTCAAGATTCAAAAACTTTGTTTTTCACTTTATGACGTTCTGACGGAAGTTAATAAATAAACGAACCTTGAGAAGACAACAGAGACTGAAGTTTGAACTCTTCTATGAAGATTTCAACTTGATAATGCATTAAAACGTTTTAAATCCTATTCTCACTTCAGGGGGGGCAAATTTTGCAGAACTCTGACCCTCCACGCCACCACAGTACGCCTTTGTTGAAGATATCAGGGAATTTTTCCAAAAAAATAATAATAATAAATCAAAACATTTGCAAATGTTATTTGCAATTTCTTATTGCTTTATGTCAATTACATGAATAATTCATTATTTGGTTACTATTGAAGTGTTGTTGACATTGTACCTCTTATATTTACATTGTATCCCATTTTTACTGGATCATAAGCTCAAATTCACATTTTCAGGGTCTTTTTGTAGAGAATCGATGACGTCATCGAAATAAGATGATCCATGGCCATTTTTCATGATTAGTAGAAGTTCTTGCATTGCCTAATGGATGTGCTAAGTCTGAAGATATATCTACTTCTCAATCTAAAATTACCCAATATAGGGGAGCTACTTTATGAGATTATGGGATAAATTTGGGCAGTTTTGGCTAATTTTGGATCAATTTGTACCTCGTGATCAACCAAACACCTCCACATTTGTAGAACAGTATAGTGAACTGTCATTTTTAACTATATATCAACATTCATAGCTATTGGAGGTCTAAGAGCCTTTTACTTTTGCTGTCATGTCATACAAATATGCATATTTTTGCAGCTTGTATTCAAGTTTAAACAAAATGCGATTTTTCAGGGTGCAAGCCCCGAAAATGCGTAAAATTCAGTTTGGATTCTGCTTCATTTTACTATTATCTTAAGATAAAAATATGGTCTGCCTAAATTCAATAGCATCTTCTAAAACCGATGCCATACCCTCTACCCCTACTCCCAGATATTCAACAAAGCGTTTTTGCTTATTTGGCTCCTCCGACATCTCAAAATTGCTCTCAAAAGCTCTGTAGTAATGTAGTCATTTATCATATGTCTTGCATCTAGGAGCATTGATGTTGTTTTCAGCCATACCTTTATTAAAATTTTCCAATTCAGTGTTCATAGCACTTGTTATGTCTATGATATCCCAAGTGGAATGTACTAGACTAGTGTCGTCCGTATATATCGTAACCATAGAGCATTTCAATGCGTATTGCAAAGAAAGAACAGAAGAGGACCAAGATTTCTTAGACAGGATGAGAACCAGTTGTGTTTAGTATTCTTGATTCCATAATGATTGACTTTACCGCTTAGGGTATCGTCTTCAACAGTGTCAAAACCTTCTTTAGGTCCACGACAACTATACTCGTGCATATTCGTTGATCAAGATGAGAGTACCAATCATTTGTATTAGAAAAAGGCATGTGACCACTGAAGGAAGCGATTGAAAGCCATATTGTTGCTCGTATTTAATTTTATTTTTCATCGAGATAGTTGGTTGTATGATTGGTTAGTTACAAGATTCTCGAGAAGAACGTAAAAGGCTATCCGAACAAACAGAATAAATACGAAGATGTATAGCAGGAGTGTCAAAATAGTATCATTTTCATATCAGTTCTTAGATTTCTGTGATTTTTCAGGGGACTCAGTCCCCACGTAGCATTGCTGACAATTTCAAGTCAGCTCGCATAAGAGTAACATGCTGAGATATGCTTAGACACTTCCCTTGGAGGGACGGGGGGATTTTGGAAGCATTTGACCAACTATAACTAAAGAAGAAAGCGTTACTGAAAGTACTATGATGAATAAAATGCTTAGTCTCTGGTAGCATGGCCGACTTTCTTATAATGTAGCACATTTTGGGGCGTAATGCCTCTCTAATATACACTAAGGGAATGCGTGATTACTGATAGAATGCATTGTTTTGTCCTGACCTATCTACTTGTTGGCTAAACTAGCACCTATTTATTACCACAACGCAGGCATAAATTCTGGTGATACGTAGGGCCTAAAATAAGGCAAATTTTAGAATGCGACTATTTTACAGGAAGAAGGGGTGGTACCCTGAAGAAAAATTTTCAGGAGGATTTCGCTCATTTTCTACAGAAAAGGTAGCCTCAAATTTCTATATTAAATGAAGAATGAAGCATAACATTTACAGTTGTCAGTACTCACAGATTTTGCATGTCAGACAATAATACAAGCTTGGAAAACATTGAGACAAAGAAAAGAATAGAGGTAGAAATAGCAACTCCTCAATTTCAACTTAACAAAAAAAATTAGCTTGCCCCCTCTCTCCTCTTAGGCCAATGTTGAGTGATAGAGAAGCGTGCCATTTTTTACACTGAGTGAGTTGGAGAGGGAAATGTGAAAGCAATGGACATTATTCGATTGTATCTCATAATTTTATCCAAGAGTTTAGAGTCAATATAGATAATGTCTTGAGGAATTGCATCAAACCTAGGAAGTAGCCAGTGGTGGGTTGTGGGGTTGCCATGCCCCCAACCTTTGGTGGCCTTGTGGTTGATGTACGTTCAATGATTTTTGTCGGTACTAGTCTGCATGTTTGCCATGACGCAATCAAAAGCTATGTTGACAATATTGTCCTGGCACACGCTGGATACATTTTGGGTATCTAACTTCGAATGGGTCAATGCTTTTGGCTCGGCATCAACTTCGTTTCTCTGAACGGCAGAGCAAGGGCTGACAGAATTACCGTACGTGTTGCGGCTAGAGCTTGTTTCCTCGTCCTCGCTCACTTCTTTTTCTGTCGTTTCATGTTCCTTCGATGTCTTTTTTCCAGTCGTCGATGAATTAAAACATCTATCAATCGTGCCCTACTTCTTGGGCGACATTGTTCAGTAGTTTGAAGTCAATTTTACTTCTGAAAACGTTCTTATTAAGATGTTTATATACCAACGTTAAGTTAACTATAAGCATTCTACCTTGTTTCTACGCCTTCTTCCTGTTTTATTCTGGGAAATATAAACACTTGAATAGGTTTTCGAACTCAATCAAGACTTTTTAAAACAATCTTGATGATCTTTTTTACATTGTAAAAATTCTTTCTGATTTAGAATTCTGAAAGTCTGAAAATTCTGAAAATTCTGAAAAGCATTAGAGCATCGAGTAGGACAAACAGTTAAACTTTGCAATATATACGTACAAAAGCAAGGGCGGATCTAGGGTGAGTCCCAAGAGTTCTAGAACTCAGTCAGAAGTTATGAGTCATAAGAAAAAATCAAGGAAAATATAATGAGCTGCACCTTTTTATTGTGTGTCTGTTCTTTCTAAAATATGCACATAAAAAGTCATATACCTCTCCCTTCAGCGACCAGGCTAAATGCCCTCGGAAAAATATTGCAAATTCTACCCGCTGTGCTCAGTGGCCGATAATTGTTTCCTCTTTGTCGAATCCTGTCGGTTTAGAATTCTTCGAAACAGTGTTCGGAACTGAAACATATGTGTTCTCGATTGTGTTTGGAACTGAGACATCTCCATTGTAATCATGTTTAGAACTTACACCTATGGGTCACAAGTGACCGATATCTTTTGTTCTCAGCGTTTAGAACTGCGACATACGGCAGGAGTGTCCAAACTTTTTGCGACGGGGGCCAGGTTTTCTATTGTAAAAGTGGTGGGGGCCACCCTTTTTTACATATAGCAACGATAATTTAAGAAAAATTTTGGAAGCCACTTTGTGCTTCACATTTGCTTTTTTGTTTCAATTTCAACATCTTAAGAATATTTTTGGTACATTTGAAACAAGCATATCACATGCACTTGAATATTCACTTAACCTTTTTTCTTAAACAGAAGTAATTGTGCTCTTACGTGAGAATTCTGGTGGAAAACCACTGACCATGAATTCTAGTGGGTTGGGGGTTGTTTTGTGTAAAGTGCTGTTGGCCTCTAGTGGGTAAATGAAGAATGTTAATACTGCTAGCCAAATAACAGTATACGAGCGCTATATATTTCATGACTAGGCTGCGGGCCGGATAAAATGTGACCAAGGGCCGGATTTGGCCCGCGGGCCGGACTTTGGACATGCCTGACATACGGGATTCAAATTGTGTTTAGAACTGAGACATATGTGCTCGCTTGAAAACGAGGGCAAAGGTCAAAGAGCAAATCGTGCATCAGGAACTCACTGAAAATTTTGTCTAGATCCGCCCCTGAGTCATTGGTTAAAGAGCACATGAAACGAAAACAGAATGCATACAAGGCGGTCAATTCGAACTCGCTGATAACAACTTTTATATTTAAAGTTTCGACAAATGATTGGAAATACTTAATGTTCATTTGTCTATGCACTGGGCGTCACTTTAACTACATTTTGAAACTGTAAAATGTTCTCACAATTTACGAAGTCCGCTGGCCAGTAGCGAAGTCCTGCAGGCAATGTCTCAACGAACTTCTGTGGATTTCTTTTAGTGTGTCTTGTTTGCAGGCGAAATGTAGCCTTTCATCTGTCTTGTTTACAGGCAGAATGTAGTCATTGCGTATAAAACTTGAAAAAGGACTAATACGGGAAAGCAAAGGCTGCGCTTCTATCACACGGAAATAAGAGCAAAGCAGCGTGCAGTTGGTAGATGACGGCCATGCTGTTGCCATGCCATGATGGCCACGTAACGAAGAGGTAAGGTTTACTTAATTAGTGATGTATCTCATTTGGCTTGCATCATTTGCAACCAGAAGTTTCTTGAGATGTAGTAAGCTTAAAAGCTATTTTAGCGCTAGATTATTGATAGTCCGTTGAGGAAAGGTATCTGAGAGACAGGATCTGGTTGATTAGGGCTAAACGGTCTCTTAGAGTGATTTCCTGATTTGTCTAATGCTGGTGCAAGGGAAGCCCCAAGCCAGATGTTTGTTCTAAGAGACTTCTCAGCAGACTTAACCTACAAGTTTTTTGTAGGATATTGTACTATATAGGTATTATTTAGCTGGTCAACAGCAGTGGCAGTTCTACGAAGGGCCAGGGGGGCTAGGACCCCCCAGACATTTTCTTGGCCCCTTCGTTGGCCCCCCACTTTTCTAGAAAGGTAAAAAGTTTTAAATATATTATTTTTAATATGTTGTTTACTGCACATACTTGCGAATTAGAAAGATGTACAAGGAATGAACATGATACTTTTTGACTGTTACTGTACATTAACTTATACAAAACGTCTCTCTCGTTTTCTTTGTGTTTTTTGGCGTTGGATGTAAGCAACAACATATAGTAAATTTCTAAATGTTAATGGAGATCTTTTATTTGTATTTTCCGTTATGTTGTCGTCATGTGGTCTTATTTCTCTGTCATGTTGTCTCCTCTCCTTCATTTTTGCTTTCATTTACATAGCATATTTGTGTATAAAGAACCAATCACTGAGCCCAAAAAGGGCGTTTTCTTAGGGTAAAAAGGTGTGGTCAAAAGCATTTTCTGGGGGAAGAGCCCCCAGGCCCCCTTTCTTTGGCCTTACACTCAGGGGCCATGCCCCCCTGGATGTTTCCAGCTAGAACCACCCCTGGTCACACAGTTAAGACTTATAGAGACATAAGTTTGGCACTAATCCAGATATGATCTGCCTCCTTGTCTGCCATTAGGAAATTTAGTAAACATCAGGCAGATACGTACACATGCACATAATCCATGGTTAGTAATTGCCAACATGGCAGACATGGATGCAGTAGGTGTCTGCATTAGCCTCCCCACGTTTCCTTTGGTGTGCATGCAGTGAAAGTCAAAGAAGTTTGCTAAGAAAGTATTTAGAATCATGTATTGCAAATTATTTATTTCTATTGCTGAACTAAAGATCAATTATAAAGGAGACTAGCTGTGAACCACAGACTCCAATAATCAGGGGAACTGGAATAATAGAAACCTTATGTATGTTGGTGAGCTACTTTTATACTTTCTTTTTTTTGCTAGGAATAATTCTGATGAAGAGATTAATAAATAATCTTGATTTGACTTAATAAGCCATAGAAGAAACTCAGTATCTCACATGAAGTAATCAAATGTATTAATTGGGGGATTAGAATAGCCATAGGATTCAATGAAATGTCAATATCTATCAATCATGGGGGAGGTCAAGAATGCTTGGAGTACTCTAGTTGTACCACAGAACAAAAAGCGGCAACATTCTTTTCACAAACTGCAAGCTTGTTTGATCAACACTTGTCAGAGTATGAAATGTCAGATAGTGACCTAAAGGTTAACTGAAATATATATCCCAGATGTGGTTACATGTGATAGGATGCATCTAATTGGCCAATCACTCTTGGGGCCAATTAGATGCATCCTATCTCAAGTAACTGCATCTGGATATATATTTTGGCTACCCTTTAGGTTATTATCCGACGTTTTCATACTCTGATGAATGTCGGACCCAAAAAGCTTTCAGTATGTGAAAAGCATGTTGCAGCTTTTACTTGCTGTGGTAAAGTTCTGTAGTACCAACAGACTATTTACTCTAGTTGTAGCAAGAATTATGGGTTTCATCTTAGACTCAGCAATCTATGCCTGGAAGAAATTTGTGCAAGGGTGTCAATCTACACATGCACCCATCTTGGATTGCTTGGGCAATTTCAAATTCACTGCCTTCTGAGGCTTCCTTTGCCTCCTACACTCCTGTTGTGTCAAAAATTTCTCTAAACAATAGTTGTTACCACAATCTGTCACAATTACTGCGAAAATATATCAAGAATATCTTTTCATGATAATTATTGGGGTTTTATCATGATTATTGCTAAAATTTTGATGTACTGACTAATGATTATTATGACAACTGCTTATCATTATCATGATAAACATATTAAGTGTCCAGTGAGTGCCAGACTTATGTGTCTCCATTATATTTTTAGATATACCATTATTGTGAACAGTTCTGGAATAGAATCCATTGCCACAGTGTGACGAACCATGCCATAATTGAGAATGATAGGAATGAAGCCTGCAATAAGTTTAAGAAGTTGTATACCAAACAAGAGCAGCAGATCCTGATGGTTGGTCCTTTCAAACAGATAAGACCAGTTTGGTGGCTTAAAATTTTATTGATAACCACAGTTTTGGCTTGGACATGAAGCAGCATGAAGAATTTGTAGTTTGAGAAATTCTTGGTTTTGCAGTATTTTTGATAGTCAAGACTTCACCTGTTAAAGCATCTCATGCAATACCAAATGTGAAAAGCATTGAATAGCTTATTACTTATTGTCAAATTTTTTGAGGGCTACCCATCACTTGTGAATCAGAATAAGAGCAACTCATTATTGCTGTTGAAGCTTTCCAGAAGTAGATGATTTTTCCATCTGAGATATTTTCATGTGTTTCCAGTTTCAGTTTTGCAGTAAGTAGCCCAATATCCCTAAAGAACTCTTCAATTATGCATTCATTCTAGATAGCTTCAAATACCATCTCAGAGAGATTTGAACTTAGACAGAATGACTTGGAGCTCCCAGATGAATATGAGTTAATACAGGGTGGATTGGATGTACACCACTGACAAGTTTTGAAAATGGATTGGAAAAAGTTTCTTCATGCTGTGAATGAGTTTTGTAGAGGAAGTGATAAGTTATCCAAAATGGAAAATGCAAACTTGATTACTTAGTCACAATACTTTCATCTCAAAGTCATCAAGGTGTATGGAAAATTGTTTCTGGTTGATGAGAGCATTTGTGCTTCTATTTTTGAAAGATATTTTTGAGGAGCTAAAAGTATATGCTACACTTCAGGTATTCCTACTCACATATTTCTGTCATGCGTGGTCTTTGGTATTATAGGTAAGATTGTGCCATTTTATGGAATAGACTTTGCAAAACAATTTAGTTTTGATATAAGAGTGAAGCTATGTAGGCTGGTGTAAGTAGCAATTATTCTTTTTATTTTTTCTATTTCATTGTATTGCCTCCATAAAAATAGGTTCATTCACAACTGCATGGAAAATGGAGAATGGTTCTCCCACTGATCAAGTTAACAAGCTAAGTGAAAATGCATAGAACTCTAACATTTTTTTATCAACCAGAAAACATGGTTGAAAAGAATAAAGTAATAACTATTAAACTAGCTAACAAAATTCAATGCGAGTGAAGTTTGGTAGACAGGAATGAAATTCTATTTTGTTGCTGCAACATCATGCTTCTTTGTAGTAGTGAGACATATCATCATGCAATGCTTGTTGCAGTCTTGCTTTGGAGTATATTTTATTAGCATATCTACAGCCATCCTATGAAGAAGAATATAACTGATGTCATCACACCCCATCTCGTATAAAATGAGAATTTGTATATCTTTTGTATATCTTATCTATCTATCTATCTATCTATCTATCTATCTATCTATCTATCTATCTATCTATCTATCTATCTATCTATCTATCTATCTATCTATCTATCTAAAGTTACTGTACATGACCAAATAATTGGTACTGCATACATGGTGTTTAGAATGTTAGTAAAACGGAAATAGGGTGCTTCAGTAGTTTAGCCCCATCACCCTCTAATTCTAGGGGTGGTACAGATTTTGATGTATCCCAAACTCAAACATCAGCCATTTTATAGGATCAAGCATAAGATTTGGTTGGTTGGATATATTTGGTTGGTATTGTTTGGATCCAAGATATGATGTGATTAAACTGCCGATACATGAGTAAACAAATTATTAATAAAATTATTTCTTGTGTTTAATTTTCCTTGCATATTTTTCTTCTAAAAGCTTCTAAGGACCCACTAGATCTTTCCTCTATTGTTAGTCTATTCCAAATTATAGTTCCTGTCAGTGTAAATGAGTTCTTAAATTTATCTGTTCTACAGTAGGGAATAAGAAATGAATCTTGTGCATGGTCTCCATAATGTGCTACAGGGGTAAATAGAGAAACTGGAATGTCAGTGAGATTGTAACAGACCCTGAACATCATTATTGCTTTAGCTTGCCTTCGTCGTTCTGCTAAGCTTTCTAATCCTAGGGTACTCATAATTTTGGTGTGGCTACTCATTGTGCGATATTCACTAAAGACATATCTCACACCCTTTGCACCATTTCAAGCTTATTTATGTTCCTCACTGTGTGTGGATCCCATACAGTAGATGAGAATTCTAAGATTGGTTTAACTAGTGATTTGTAGCATGATGATGTGACAGTGCATGGACAGTTACCCACAGGGGCGGATCCAGGGAGAAATCTGACCAGGGCTCAACAAAAGGCTTGTGGGTGTGAATGAAGCTTGCTTATCCTTATAGGTATGGAGATATAGTTCATCATTTGGCAAGGCCAGTCCCACATTTATCTATAATAATGAACCTTGTCATTAACAAAATTTATGGAAAGTTTGCAAATGGCCTTACCTCCATGGACCAACCTTGGTTGTCTAGGGAAAGTCTGAGGATGTATGCAGATGCAATTCATGCAAAGGGGGCAGCATTAGACAACTGCTGGGGTTTTGTGGATGGAACTGTAAGGGCTATATGTAGGCCTAAAGTTAATCAAAGAGTTCTATATAAAGACCACAAAAGAGTACATTCACTAAAATTCCAGTCAGTTGTAGCCCCAAATGGATTGATTGCAAACTTGCTCGGCCCTGTTGAAGGCAGGAGACATGATGCAGCAATGTTGGTTATCATCAAACCAACAAAGCTAAGCCCTTAATATGTTTCAAGTCCTATTTACAAATCTGTTTCACTCTCATAAATGAAAAGCCTATGGAAAAATCATGAACATGGGATATGGGGACATCCTATTGGTAAAAACTTGACTGGCAAAGAGTAATCTTGAGTGCTTAATGGAAGAAGGTATTGAAACAATGAGAGGGTTGGAAAAATTCCAAGTGCTAATGTGTGGGGGCAGGAAAGAGACCAAAAATTTTACATAAAATGACATGGTTTCTTGCCACAAATTTTTATCAAAATATCATTGTCAAGTTCACAGAATGCAACAACGCAGCATGCAATGAGCATGATTTTCGTAATGTTGGATTTAACTCGCAGGCCAAAGTATCCAACCTAAGCACTGCCCTGGGTAAGATCTAAATTTTACAATGCTTAATTGGCATGGGGTTGGAATATAAATGCCCTAGGTGGAAAACTTTTTACTACTTGTGAGATTATTAGAGTAAGTGTTCTATAAAGCCATTGTTTATTTTTTGTACATTTATGTAGATATTTGAACAAAATTTGGCTACTTGTCAGCAAATTTTCCAAGAATAGCAATAATTGCAGCATTTTGTTGTTGCATTTGTTGAACAATTTGTTGTTGCTGATGCTGTTGTTGCTGAATTAATGCCATTATCTGTTGCTATTGATTCATAATAATTTCCTCATTCTTTTCTTTCTTTTTTCTCCTCTCTTCTTTCCTCTCTCTCTCAAGCCGATCCCTTTCCCTTTCATATTCCAATTCCTTCAGTCTAGTCTCAATTTCTCTCTTTTTTAGCTCCAGATCCTCTCCTTTCATTTCAAATTTCTTTTCTACCTTCTCTCTTAAAAATTCCAGAGTGTCTGCATTTGATCTTCTCTTTTTTGTCTCATTTTCAATGTTTTCTCTCTCTTTTGTCTCACTTAGCCTCTCCATGGACCTTTTCCTTACATCGTCAGCTGTCATGCTATCCTTGTCTCTGCTGTTTTTGTTTTCTGCTGCTTTCTGTGTGATTTCTTCTTCTGCTGCCTCTGCCATCCCCATGGTGTCTTGAATTGCCTGGTCTAGCTCACTTTCCTTTGCATTGATTCCACTTGCTCTTTCTTCCTTGGCCATTCTATTCTTGAAGTACTTTTCAATTTTGGCATATCTTTCTCTAACTGCCCTCTGATCCACTGTAAACCTTGGCTGATTACATTCATTTAACCTATTTACCACTTCACTCCAGCAATGGCCCCTTTCTCTGCTTCCATATGGAAACTTGTTGGGCTGAGAAATAAGAATTTCTCTACATAATAGCAGGTCTTGCTCTTCAGTCCATGCCATTTTAGGCCTGGATAAAATTAAGACAATGAAATCAATCAACTTCAGAAGCTTCTAATCTAATTAGAAATGAAGTTTGAATATACTTCTCTACTTCATTCTTACCTTGGAATAGTTTTGGGGACATGGATACTAATCATAGCAATAAAACACTTTGAAGATTATGCGATAGAGCAAATGCAAATCATAAAAATTTCTTCATCTAGGCACACTGAGATGAAAGAGAGATGCCCAGAGAAAGCAGATACCTTATGTAGTACTTAAGAATCAGAATGCGTACATACTCTATTTGATTGAAATATCGCCTACAAAAAGTCAATAGCTAGGTGCGCAACTAGGGGGGTCTAGACCCTGCCCTTTTCAGCAAATGAAAAAGTGCCGTTTTTGTAGTGCCCTCTCTATATCAAAAAGAGGTTTTCCTTTAGATCGTAATCCCCACAATATTCTGGGGCTTCGCCCTTGGCCCCTTTTTCTCTCTCTGTCCTAATGATGAATTGCAATACGATTCATTGCATTTCAGAGCAACGATATCAGTAAACTTCACACAGTATTCTCTCCACTTATGAATCTGAAAAAATATCCATAGGCTTTATCTTATTATAAAAAGTACCCCTTTTCATGGAGTGGACTCCTGCCCTCGAAAATTACTAGTTGCACGTCTGATAGCATATATAAAGTTATATACAAACATTTGGATTCTCTTTGGCAGTGCTTGCGAATTGTTGGCTACCATAGTGAAGGTATGTTGAAAGCTGAAAAGTGCATATAGTGCTGTATTGCGATGAAAATACTTTGTAGATAACGAGATAACGATCTTTCTAAGCAATAAAGATTGTTTCTAGAGCATGAAAGTAGAAATAAGACCAACTTCTTACCTTCGTAGTCGTGAGTACGAGGAAATAACCTAGTACGAGTAGTGAAAAGTTTACTACGAACAGGCGCACGAGAGGACCTTTTGAGCTTGCGCAGAAGCGGCTCTTAGTGACAACTAACCGTCGTAGTCGCTCTCGTAGTGAAATCGTAAGCTCTGTATTGCGAAGGTAAGACTACCGAGGATTGCTTGATACTTTTGCTTGGCAATTGCATCACCATTATTAACGACAAGTGTTGAACCAGTTACTTGAGGTGTTGAAACTGGCTTGCAATCTTGCATCCCATATTTACGCAACATGTCCAGTAAATAGAGAGATTACGCATTCTTACGATACCGCTATCGGTAACCGTAAGAGGTCATCACCTATTGTTCTTCATTCAACTCCGTGGAGATTCCCAGCCATATCACGCGTGCTGAAAGCTGTCACTCATCATCATGTGTTCAGTCTATTTCAAAGGGGAGAACCTATACGTTACCGTTAGTGCCCTTTGTTTCTAAAACTCTAACACAGCGAGCATACCGTTTAGTCAAACGCTAAGTTTCAAGTTGACTTTATTGTATCTTTCCGTGTCAAAAGGAGTTTGCTGTTGAACATAGATAGTCAAAATGTATCAAGGTATGAAGCATTGCTTGTTGTATCAATATTTGTTGTTTGGAACTTCGAAGAGGTTTAGGCCTAATTTCATAACACGCATTATCTTTGACTAGGAATTTTGATTTAACCTAATTTGTCCATAGTAGCTGAACTAAAAGGAAGCTTCAAGTGTATTTAGTCAAGGGTACTATTATGAGAAATTGTTTGCTTTAAAGAAGCGATTCAGATGGACCCTTGAGCATTACGAGAAGTAATGATGTCAGAGGTTTGGCGCATTGATTTTGCGGGGATAAGCTGTTTCTTCCATCAAAGTCTGATAGCAGAAAGGAACATTGGTTGTCGATTAAATTCATTACATGATTCGTTATGATACAAAGCTCATGAATTGAGCCGAGACGAGGAACTATGTCTGAATACTTACATAGATATGCAAACCTCTCCAATAAAATACACAAGCCTTCAACTGGCTCAACTGTCAGTCTGTTGTATGTAAAGATATTTGGTATTCGTAGAACATTTGCAATGTCATAGATGTCTTTTTTTTAATCTAAACTCTACTCTGCACTCATTGTCCGTGAGTCCTTCCAGATCAAAAAGGTTGGTATTGCCAGTAAGGAATCTCCATGTTAGGCCTATTCACCCTATTCACATTATAGAGCAATTTGACGATCATTTTCGTCGATTATATCAATTCCACGTGCCAAATCAAGAACATCTCTAAGATTTCGTCGAATAGCCAGACTTAATTGCAGAGTAAATTTAGAGTAAATATAATTTCCCTCCCGCCAAGTGCAAGAACTACGCAGCCCTGTGATTCTGCAGTTGCACGTGTCTGGGCGCATGTTTTCTGAGAATGGGCGTTTTGTGCTCTCATGAATCATAAGGATACCGTTAGCGGTATCGTAAGGATGCGTAATCTCCCAAATATCTTTCCTGATGTAGCAGCATCTTTTTCTTCGCTCTGTCTCGCTCAATCTGGATACCAAGAAAGTAATGAACATCATCAAGATCTTTCATGAAAAATCTTTTCTGCAGCTTTTCTGTCTCTTTCTTCAGCATTGTTGAGACTTTCGTATATCTCGTTCTCGCTGGTTCCACGAACACTGTTTCGATCAGAAAACTTAAGAAAGACTCTTTTATTTTAGTAGCAGCGTCATTGATTATTGCTTCTCCCATCTTAATCTCATTTTTACTACGTCTTATAAATACTCTTCAAGACACGAGTTCTTAAAATAAAACCCAATCATATATCAGCATAAATATTACGTATGTTTGGGTGTGGATACACGCAAGGAAAATGATTCAGAAGAAAGTGCGTGTATTAAATAAACGAACAATGTGTTGCTGACGCAAATACTTAGTTTCAAATCTAAACAAACAAGAAATATTATATTAATGGTTTCGCTTAGGAAGGAGTCATACATGCGCAGCGCCGACTACACGGGACTGTAATGCATGCTGGCTGCAAGGCTGAGAAAACCAACAAGCATGTTGACACTATTACAAGCTAACAGCAGGTCATCCCAAAACAAAGAAATAACAATAAATTCTTCTCCCACTCACTTGATGTACAGGCAGTTATCAGACATTGATTGTTCATATCCATTGTCCTTCAAGAATACATCCATTGTCTTAAACCAACCTCTGGAAGCTCGCTTTAGTCCATACAAACTTTTGTTGAGTTTACAAACGAGATGCTCTTTGCCATTTTCTACAAAACCTTCGGGTTGAGTCATGTAGATCTTTTCTTGTAATTCACCATTTAGGAATGCAGTCTGCTCATCCATTTGGTGCAACTCAAGGTTCAATTGATTTGCAATAGCAAAAACTGTACGTATAGTTGTATATCTTGCAACAGGAGAGTAGGTTTCCTCAAAATCAAATCCAGCTTGTTGAGAATATCCTTTAGCCACAAGTCACGCCTTGTACCTTTCAAATGAGCCATCTGCATTGTTTGATCTTAAATACCCAACAACATCCAATAGGTTTTCTTCCTTGAGGAAGTTCCACAAGACTCCATGCTTCACTTTTCATCAGTGATGCGTATTCACTATCAACTGCAGCTTTCCACTTGTCTTTGACAGGTGAAATTAATGCATCTTGAAGTGTTCTATGCTCTTCTTGGCTTTCATGAGCATAAATACGAAGTGAATCTTCATATTTCCACCAATTTCCAGTTATGCATCCATCTCTATTTGGAGCATTTCTTATATGATTTGAACGTTTTGGCTTCCAGACAATTTCATCATTCTGATTAGTATTTTCATTTGCATCTAGATCAGCTTGCATATCATCAAAATCCTCTTCATCTTCTGCTTTTTGTTCAATGCTTACAGCTTGTTCAGAGATAGCAGGTGTTTCTTCATTCTGAGCATTTGTTTCTTTATTTTGCAAATGGTACCCAATTTCATTTTCAGCAAATATGACATCTCTTGATTCATGCATTTGTTTTTGCTTAGGATCATACAGTCTGTAGCCTTTCCTGTATCCAATAATTATGCATTTCTTGGATTTTAGATCCCATTTCTTCCTGTCTTCCTTTGGAATATGCATGTAGGTATCAGAACCAAATACTTTTAAATGAGAGACAACTGTCTTCCTTCCATTGAAGCATTCATATGGAGTTGCGCTTTCAACTGAAACTGTATGACTACAATTTCTCAGAATTGCTGCTGTTGCTACTTCTTCAGCCCAAGAAGTGTAAGGCAATTCTGCATCATGTAGCATTGATCGTGCACTTTCCTGAATCGTCCTGTTCATTCCTTCAGCAATCCCATTTTGTTGTGGTGTTCTGGGAACGCTCCTTTGCTTTACAATGCCTTTACTCACCAAGAAATCATCAGACTCTCTTGAACTGTATTCACCCCCATTATCTGAGCGAAATACTTTGATCTTCTTTCCTGTAACGTTAGTCACCATTGCTTCATACTCCTTGAACTTCTGAAGAACATGATCTTTAGATTTCATGAAGTACATAGCTACAAATCTGGGTTTATCATCGATAAATGTTAGGAAATATCGATTACCACCCAGACTGGTTGTTTGCATGGGTCCACAGACATCACTGTGCACTATGCCCAACAGTTCAGATGAATGTCTAGCTACATTTTTGGGGAAATGCATTTATCCGTTCGCTCTTAACCAATCCTGGGCCCATAACCTGTTAAGATTATGAGTAGAACAACGGAATAATACGTTTGGATATCGTAAGCAAAATCGATTAGAACATAACATGCGAACAGAACAATAGCAAGCAACGAGTGAGCAGGACGAGTGAGCAGGTACTTATGTTAGCCGGAACTACGTCACACATATGTAAATTTTGACATGAACATTTTTTGCATACTTCAACACTACCTTTATCATTTTAGCCATTGCAGCAATACTTGAGCTGATAAGGTCTGTAATATCCTCCACTGAAATCATTCCTTGCAAGACACAAGTTCATCTCTCTAGGTCAAGAAGCACCAATGTAAAGCTAGCGATGTGTTACAGGTATATCCAATTTATTGTGAGATATTTCAAGCAACAAATAATGTAACAAACGACACACGGAATTGACACATAGGAATAAATACATGGAAGTGTTCCAAGTTCATCAAAGATCATCAATCCATTGGTGGCTTCAATAATACAACAATGTCAACAGCAGACTCAAGAGCAAGTGGAATTCTTTGCAATTGAGCTCGCACTTTCGTGACATTAGTCCTGTTTACATGAAAAAGATTTGCCGACAGACAGGGACCATATTAACATGACAGTTTGCTGCCATAAAAATTTTTAATATCTCTAGCAACCATATTCACAGCACCTTCAGATATGATGTGATGAAAAGCTCACTTTTAAGATTCTTGTCGCTCGTACTTCCTGAAAGCCAACTTTCAGAGCATGTAATGGCACCATGTGTGGAAGTTGCACTTAAATATTTTACATACAGAAAATGTTTGTGGTTGTCATATGGAGATAATGCCGCTAAAGGCCATGTCTTACTGAAGCAGTCTTGTATTCCATATAGTCTTTAATGAATCTACAGTTAGTGATTCTTTCAAAAGCATATGGCATTGTGCATTAATTCTTGTCTTGTGTTGCAAAGTCTGCTACAGCAGAAGTACAGTAGCTTTGAAGCACAGAAAACAATGTTATAAAATACATGGAAACGCTATAACAAGTATAAACAAAAGTCGACTTCATGAATTGTGATTAGATATGCCATCAGAGATAGTGCATGCGTAAGTCTGCAAGAATGTTCAAAGCTAAGACTGACAATACAATATAAGTTATTAGGTCCCAGTTCTTCTAGGTCCCAGATCCCAGTACTTGACAGCGGCTGCAATAATGCGTCTTATTGCACCATGTTGGAATGCTGTTCTACTCACAGAATATCGTATTGTTTATAGCACTTAGTAATGAATGCTAGCGTTAACACATTTGTTGAGCGATGTTACCATGACATCTTCATCGATTGATTGTGTTCATCTGTAGCATCCTTAGAGTCAAAATTTGTATCTCATGTAGTAGAGATATCAGTAACCAATCAGAACGTGTTTACAAAATGTTTGAATATCAGCGTGGTTTGATATACAGTGGGCATTCAGAGTAAACTCATTGAGCACTTCTCTATGTCGCTGCCAAATCGTCTGCTACTTCAAACTTTTTGGTAGTTAACCCCCCTGGAGAAAACTTTTTTGATATTTGTACCATAAAAGTGAAACTTGAGATTTGGAAACATCTGAGTGATAGACTTATAAAAAATGCACTTTACCAATTAAATATGCTAATTAGGCAAAATGGTGGACAGAACAAAAGAAAAATTGTGACCTATGCTGTTGACAATGTTTTTTGTTCATAGGTAAAGATATTTTCTTCATATTTGACAAGCAAAAATTAAATGCATATTTCTAGTGAAGGAGGGAGTTCCATAGCAATATCTTTTGTAGTTTTTGAGAAATTCAAATATGTACCATGGTAGATTGAAAGATCGGCTGCTTCCTAGTAATTGAAGACGTGTAAAATTGCTGGAGAAGTACTCAGGCTAACCAAAACCTTTCATTCACTAGAAAACTATGCATAGAATGCACATAGCAAATTTAATTTGTATCAGATGAACCATGTTGAAAAATCATTGTCACAAAGATACCCAAACATGCAATTTTCACAAACGGAGAAAAAACTCAAAACATGATAAGTAAGTCAAATTCAAGTCTCAGTGTCCTCCACTTTGATACACTTCTCCTTCCTTTTTTTTCTCCAGGTCCCATAGTCCCTTTTTATAGCCCTGATTTTTTTCCTCCTTTGTTTCACCTTCTCAGAAGATTTCTTTTCAGATAAAGCAATCCTTTTTGCATCACATTTCCGGATAGCAGCATTAGTGAAATTTCCAGGACATATTCCCAGCCTTTGCAAAACTCTTGCTATTGATGATGCACCATCATTGAACTGACATACTGCACTTGCAGTAAACAATTCAACTACTTTTCTCCCTTGATAAATCTTCTTGGGACATCTAGCCCAGATCAGCTTGTTTAAAGATTCATTAGGATTCTGTGTATATGAATCAAGACAGCGTGATAGCAGCTGTTGCTCACCCAAGTCCTTATATATTGGCTTAACCTCTTCTACTATTGCTTCTGGTAGAGATGACTTGTGCTTATAACTTCTTTTTCCAGCTGCTTGGGCTCTTTGCCATGCACACCAAGATTTATTCCCTCTGGGGCACAAAATATGTTATGGGTTTGTACCTGATGAGGCTATGTGATAAAGGCCAGCCATCACATCATTTGCCATGCCTTTCAAATTATTTTTATTCTTCCTTATAGCTAGCCCATAATAATTTTGCATTTTATTGATAATTATGTGATAGTGCAATACACAGATATGCGCTGCAGTAATGTTTGAAAGCTATTCACCCATATAATCACGTGAGCAGCTAAGTTGATGCAAACGCTAGCACTTTAAACTGGGAATTTATCATGGCAATGATGCACTTGCAGGGCACATATGGGCAATGCCCCCATATGAAAGTTTCACATACTTTGCCCCCCTGTAATATTATTTAACTGGAGAGTTACATTACAAAATATGGCTCTTGTCACTGCAACATCATTTTACAGGCAGGTTTTTTCGTTTCCACGGCGTTTCCTCCACGTACGTGCTGGTATCATTGCGAAAATTTGTTAAATTGGCAAATCGTCATTATGCACTTCGGTATAACACATCTGCTCACGTGCATAATCTCATGTCTGGTCATATGATTGTGATGCGAGGGAGTGCTGTCATCTCATGCATGTCAAGCTGGTCGAGCCAGTATTTGCGTTACCATTAGTGATTAAAGAATTTGTGTCATTACTCCCAAGTAACGCTACTCATTGTTGAACCAAGGCATGTTTGCAAACAAAAAACTTTTCAAGGAGATCATGTAGATATGCAATTGAAGAAATGAAGAAACAATCATTATAAGTATTAGTACAGTGACGGTGGTGATGCTGATCCAGTAAATGAGGGGGCAGTGATGCTGATGTGATGACATACAGCTTCGAGTGGTAAAAAAACTACAACTTGGTTTTCCAAATATTTTATTGAATCAAAACATGAACTCCCGAAAGAGAACAAGGAATTATAGCTTGCTGATCGCGTAGACTAAAACTAAAAGTATTTAGGAAACTATAGCGTATATATGCGTTTTAACAGGAACTACGGATAAATCTAAATCATACAAAATTAAGAAGAACAGGAAAGGTGTATATGGGAAAATATAAGAAAAATCATTAGCCAAGGTATAACCAGAGATACTACAATGGTATGAAAAAGAGGTGGTTACGTAAAGAAATCTGAAAGCGAGACTAAACATGATGAACAAAGAAATGAGGTTACTAGTCAGTAGAAAAGGAATGTTATGATGCAGAGAAGGTATTTTAGAATGAATAAGAAGAAAAATAGTGTATCGTTACATACCTCCCCCCTACGTTGGAACGCCCCCTGTTTCAATCTTAACAAAAATTACTCAAGTACGATACAGGTACAAATTAAGTGATACATATTCTATCTTACATCTGTTGCGGGTTCAGCAGAGTGAGTCTTGGAAAAGTAATACACACACAAATCGTATTCTAGTCTTCTCCTATTGCCTACGCCCTCCCTCTCTAAATATCCCCTACAGGTCGTTATATTTGTATGCATTGTTGCTAAGGGACCTAAGTATACTGTCATCAAGTTGTATTATTTCACAATAATATATATATGACAATGTCTAGGCACTACACATCATGTGTTGTGGTATCATCAACAGTGTCCATTTTATTCATTGGTCTTGGTTGGTGATCGTGATAATCTTTACAACGATTTACATGTACGATAGTTTTTCTACGGGAATTTATAGGAAACTATGTTCTTCCTATTATTGCTTGCTTGTGACTACCCCTCGTTGGTTCGTTGAATGTTTCACTGTTGTCTCATTTACGTGCAGAGGACACGTAGCCAGAGATACTCGCTGTCTGTAGACTAATTTCTGACTGACTACACAAAACAAACTACACACATATATAGAGAATGTTGCTAAGAAACAAAACAATGGATAATGGCTTGCTGTTGAATAGGTGACTGTTTGTATTTGCTTGGTGTTTGTGTTACAATGGAATGGATGAGAAAATGGCCTTGGCTACAATGTTTACATTCACTACAAGAGCTCCCCCCTTAGAATGCAAGCGGATGAGAAGCATTCGAACTGTAAGGGAAAGAGTAATGCAGGATTGTAAACATTGTAGGATGAGAAATGTGAATGGCGACAAAGAAAAACATAAATACATTAAAACAAGCATATAAAATTAGAAGTTACTAGTTCAATGAATGTCCGATTTTTCACATGATGAGTGTCCAGTCTTGATCTTGTTGATGCTTGGGCAAGGTTTTTGTGTTGGGTAACCAGGAACCAGGAGCTGAAGAAGTGGATGTGGAACGAAGGCAGTGAACAGTTTGAGTTGCCTGTATGATGAGTTGTTGCTGCCTTGAGTTCTGTGTTGGCACTACAGTGAGTTGAGTGCGCTAATCCAGATATGTGTTGGTGAAGCACTTCAGTGAGTTGAAGGCTGTGAATTGCAATAGGTTGACAAATCCATTTGACAGCTGATGTGTTGAGCTTCCCAAGGTTTTATGAGTTGGATAACCAAGAACCAGATGTTGAAGTTGCCAAGGTTTTATAAGTAGGGTGACCAAGAACCTGAAGTGATTCATTGCTTGATGTATGTTGAATTGAACCAACGAAGCGCCTTTGCGGGTCACATTTTGGTCACCATTATAGGAAACTATGTTCTTCCTATTATTGCTTGCTTGTGACTACCCCTCGTTGGCTCGTTGAATGTTTCACTGTTGTCTTATTTTATGTGCAGAGGACATGGAGCCAGAAGTACACGCTGTCTGTAGACTAATTTCTGACTGACTACACAAAACAAACTACACACATATATAGAGAATGTTGCTAAGAAACGAAACAATGGATAATGGCTTGCTGTTGAATAGGTGACTGTTTGTATTTGCTTGGTGTTTGTCACTAATGAATGGATGAGAAAATGGCCTTGGCTACAATGTTTGCGATCAACACAAACACGATCAAAAGGTCCTTCGATGGGAGTACTTTGCATAAGCACAGTTGCTGTGCATTTGGGCGATTTCTTGGATGCACAATCCGTACAGGTTTCAATGCAATGTGTTATGTCCTTATACATTCCTTCCCAGAAATGATGCTGTCTTATCTTATCATCTGTCTACACTACACCTAGATGACCTGCAGTTATGTCATCATGCATACTAGTAAGAACTTCGTCTATTAAGGTTGCAGAATTACAAGCTGACAACATGTTTCTTGTCTGTAATAGGGTGTTGTAGGGCTGTACAAATGGTACAGAATGCCATCTTGTAAAACATATTGGTCTGCTTTAGAGACAATTCTTCGATCATCAGAAGAATTTCCTGGCAACTCACCTGCTCGAAGATATCTAATTAGCTGTGCTAAAGTTTGATCCTTACCTTGCAATTCTATCATATTAGCAAGCTCAAATTTTGGCAGAGAAATTGCATTAATTAAAGGCATGCACGACAATGTGGCCGCATTAGCGTTGCTCTTACCTGGCCTATATTCTATCTTGCAATTGTATGCCTTTAGCGTTTCGGTCCAGCATGCTAATATACCTTCAGGACTTTTTAGTGTAAATAGCCACTTAAGCGGGTTATGGTCTGTATGAATAGTAAAAGACTGACCATATAAGTAATGTCTGAAGTATTTCATGGACCAGACTATTGCAAATGCTTCCTTTTCTATAGCAGATCAGTTAATTTGCAAAGAACTTATTGCCTTGCTAGCATAAGCAACTACCACTTCATTTCCATTGCGAATTTGTCCTAATACTGCACCAAATCACTTGTCACTGGCGTCAGACTGGATATAAAAAGTCAAATTAAATTCTGGGAATTGCAGTATTGGGGCAGAAGTAAGCACTTTCTTCATGAAAGAAAATGCTTTCTCCTGATCGTGTCCCCATATAAATGGTACATTCTTCTTGCTTAAGCAGAATATCGGTTCAGCATGCATGGAAAAGTCTTGGATAAAGCGTCTATAATAGCCTATTAAACCAAGGAAAGACCTTAGCTGTGTAAGATCATATGGAATAAGGAAATTGCTCACAGCACTAACCTTACTTTCATCTGGAAGCAAACCGTCCTTGGAAACAGCTTGACCTAAGTATTTAACCTGGGGTGCACAAAATTTGCATTTCTAAACTTTGAGCCTCAGACCTCCATTGCATATATCTGAAAGAACAGAATCAAGCCTACCCAAGTGCTCCTCAGAAGTGCGAGAAAATACAATTATATCGTCCAAATAGACGAGACATGATTCCCAAGTCAAACCAGCGAGCAAGATCTCCATTTAGCGTTGAAAAGATGCTGGTGCTCTGCAGAGGCCAAAAGGCATGACGGTAAATTCCCACAATGAATTGCTAGTACCTGGTGTAGTAAATGCGGTCTTATGAATATCTTCCTCCTTAAGTGGTAACTGCCAATAACCAGATGCTAGATCTAAGGGGGTAAAATATTGCATGCCCCCTAAATTATCTAAAGTCTCATCTACGTGCGGTAATGAGTAGACGTCCTTGCGCGTATCCGAATTAAGCTTATGATGATCCTCGCCATCCTTCTTTCCTACTAGACCAATAGGGATTGACCAAGGGCTCTTAGATGGTCTTATTATTCCTCTATTTGCCATATCCTTAACATGCGCATCTACAACTTCATGCTGCATCTCAGGAATGTGATAAGGCCTTTGGTAAATGGGTTGATGGCCTTGTGTAGCTATCAAGTGCTCTAATACATTAGTACAGCCCAAGTCAGAATTGGACTTTCCTAAAACATCAGAAAACTCATTCAAGAACCCTTGCAAATCAGCTTGTTGCTGTGACAAGGTTAGTTGATGAAAAATTTAAACCTTCAATAATAGCTGAATTATCATTACTTTCTACTGTCTCAGTAGCAATATTTGTCATCGACGTCACTGTAATTATCTTCGCATTAGGCTCTAGAGTTACAGAATTGTAACGGGGATTAACCAACCTGACAGGGATTTCACCTTGCTCTAGTCTAAAAATAGACCTAGCAGCATAAACATGCGAAGAGTGACAACGATTCATTAACCTCAAACAATCCAGCGGAACACCCTGGTCCTATTGGTAACATAGCAACAAGTTCTGACCGCGGAGGAATTTCGAGTTTCTCTACTAGAGAAATTCCCCAAGTTATACCTCTTGTCCATCATTTCCCATTGTCGTAGACTCAGCATTCCATTTCAACGTACGACTGGACATATCTAAGGTTATGCCATCCCTGGTAAGGAAATCTGTCGCTAGGATACAATCAGGCTGGAATCCTGAAGCAGCATAAAAATCATGGAATGCTACATTACTACCTATCATAAGGGATGCAGAGAAAATACCCGTAAAGTGTACAGGATCACCAGTAACCGATGTAGCATTCACTTTCCCAGGGCGCAAAGGAATAATAGGCATATTGAAAATTTTCATTGATAATAATAATTTTGCAGGATGTTCATTAACAAATCCTTCTATAATACTCAAAGGGCCACACAATAATATCTCTTGTGTGCTACAAATAGATTCACTGTTGGACGGAGCAGTCGGAGTAGGCACACAGCTAATTTCTTCATTTCTACTCTATACTTCTACCTTCTTAACAATAGAATTAATCATAGGAGGGTTTTCAAATACTGCTAGCTGACCTCCCCGAACAGTAGCAGGTTCTAGTTTCCGTGGTTCGTATCGCAATCGGAACTGGATCTTAGATTAGGAAATTTTTTCCCACATCTACTTTCGATATGTCCGGGTTTCTCACAAAAATTACGTATGGGATGATTAATATTAGGCTTATTTCTATTCCGGAAAGTCTCATATCTATTATTTATACGAAAATTACTTGTATGGTTACCTTGATTGTCCTTCTTCTCAAGAAGTTTCATCAATAAACCAATGACTTGTGTCATCTGATCATTTTGAGGCTCCACCGAACTTGCGCGCTGCGGTGCAAAGCTTTCTTCCAGGCTGTCTTCTGTAAGGGCGACTCGAATTGCGTCTGAAAATGTTTTTGGGTCTGCCATTGTAACTCTTCTCATTAATTCGGGTCTCAAACCAAGAATGAAATGTTCACGGTCCGTCATCTCTATTACTTCGTTACTTACATCGTTTGAAAATGAGCGAGAAACCAAGCGTTGAATAACGGCAGCAAATTTGGTAACCGATTCCATTTTTCCTTGTTTCCTCGCGGGCAAAGTACTGTAGGCTGAACGTCTCATGTCAGCAGGGCAAAATCTGTGGATGATGCTTTTCTTAATTACCTCGTAATTTGTTTTGTCTCTGGCGTCGATCTTCTCGAAATGATCACCAGCTGGCCCACGTAAATACGCCGAAATCATTCTTCTACATGTTGTGTCGTCCCATTCGTTAGCACGGGACAATTCGTTCTAAGGGTGCAAACCAATCAACGCAGTCATCATTAGGATAGCCATAAAATGTGTCTGGATGTATGTAGATTTGTCTGCTCACAGAGTCACTTGACCGACCTTGATGTACTCGTATGGGCATTATCTCCAGATCAACCAGTTGCAGGCATTCATGATAATCGTAAAGTTAGTGGCTCTATTTCTCTGCTGCTCCAATATGTCATATGCGTAGGTTAGAACCTTAGATATTTTTTCACCTAGGCCCTACTTAATCTAGATCCCACTCAACGGTCACCAATTGTGATGGCAGATAGCTTCGAGCGGTAAAAAAAACTACAACTTGGTTTTCCAAATATTTTATTGAATCAAAACATGAACTCCCGAAAGAGAACAAGCAATTATAGCTAGCTGACCGCGTAGACTAAAACTAAAAGTATTTAGAAAACTATAGCGTATATATACATTTTACCGGAATTACGGATAAATCTAAATCATACAAAATTAAGAAGAACAGGAAAGGTGTATATGGGAAAATATAAGAAAAATCATTAGTCAGGGTATAATCAGAGATACTACAATGGTGTGAAAAAGAGGTGGTTACGTAAAGAAATCCGAAAGCGAGACTAAACATGATGAACAAGGGAATGAGGTTACTAGTCAGTAGAAAAGGAATGTTATGATGCAGAGAAGGTATTTTAGAATGAATAAGAAGAAAAATAGTGTATCATTACACTGATTTCTTTGATCTGCGGCAAAGACGTTATTGTTATAAGGATAGTACATGTTGTGAATGCCGCAGCGGAGGACAAAAAGGACACTGGGCTGATACTTACTACTTCCTGGAAAAATGGGGACCAGTGCCCCCCCCCCCAGTTTCGTTACCTCTGATAAATGAGAATTGGTAGCGCCACGCCTGGGAAGCTTTAAGAAACAATGCACTTATAAAAATAATGCATATATAAAAATCAGAAAAGCAATAATAGTGTTCTGCAATATGAGTGAGAATGTTGTCAAATGCCTCACTGGTGTTTAAGCCATATCTCTTCCTCCACATAAACTCGTCCAAATAAGAAGGGATAAAGTTTGTCTACGTTAGCAGGTTGCCTCTTATCTTGTGTTTTGTCCTGGACCGACATGCTTCGATATTCTGAGTATGCACACCAGTCATTGGTTTTACAAAGGTCTCTTGGTGAACTACAACCCCACGAGCATATGCCGCCCAAGGTTGTTGTAGGCAGCCCAAGCATCGGAATATACCGTTGATCCAGGATGAACAAATTGTTATATCAATGGCAGCATTTTTGCCTTATCCCTCCTTGCAACAGACTGTATCCATCCCTTCTTTGTCCTTCTGTCGTATAAGCCAAAGACCCACTGCTGGTACTGCGCTCTTCCTTTTAATCAGCGGAGACTCGTCAATCTCCACAATTTCACCATCACCACCTACCATAGGAATGGAATAGCAGCCCTATAATAGCATACAGGAATAAGACGAAAATGAATGCTATAATTTTGAATTCGTAATCACAGCATAAGGTTCATTTGTGCAGTTTTCAAATATTAGTTGTAACTATTCACGTAGATCTTTCATCTAACGATAGGAAAGAGAACGACAGAACTGAATGAACTTAATGAATTGTGTCACCTAACATTTTCTCCTCCATGGGTAATCGCAGAAGCTTTGCCGAACATTCTTCCCTGATTAAATTGTACCAATCTATGACTGTATGGTGGGATATGCTGAAAAATGTTAATGTTGCCGACACCCAAATACCAATAGCCCAACCATAGATTATGCATACAATATCGCCAAGTGGTAAGTTTGATTTCGCAATAAACGATCCATTTCTTATACTTTTTCTCTTCCCACATCAGCGACAAAGGCATTTCCAATGGTATCCATCGTTGATGTTGCTTCTGGCCTGCATGACCATCTCTGCTCTGCATCTTTGCATCGGGCATCTCATGACTGGTTTTAACAGGCCTCTTACCTGTAGCCAATTTATCAAGTGCAAATTTCCTAGCATTATAATTTGCATCAACTCTTTGATATCCATGTTAGCTATCGCTCTGTACTACTTCCAACAACTAGTTTATATCAAATAAAGATAGTGGCTTCTCATACCGGATGATATGCACACATACATATATAGTTTATAGCAGGAAACAGGGTGACGGCCACTCTTAATGCATTTGATTCATTCATCGTGTCAACGAAACAAAATTTGTAGGAAACCCCACCTTTTATCATTCCATCAATTTCCTCTCCCAAGTCTTACAAGTATATGTTGTATGTATGTAATAGTCAAAACTCAAATAAGGCAAATTTCAAACTATTTATAATCACTCCCAGGCCCACACACACCTGAACTGGATTGGTGGGAGAACAGATTTAAATTCGAGGCAAGAGCTCGGGGAGCGTTTATATGCTATATATCTGCATGAATCGGTAAAATGTATTTATCTGTTTGATAGGCATGGTGCTGAAAACTTGTTCTCTTTGAAAAATTGTGTACAAAGTAGAATATAGTTCTGTTCATCATCAGTCTTCATGCTAGAGAGAAACTCGTAGTTGTTAAAAGTTATACTCTATTCATAGCCTCGGTGAATTATTGGGGGGAATGCCTCCCTGCCCCCAGTGTCTATAGGGCTGCCCCCAATTACCATCTCGTAAATCTGGCCCTTTGCACAGCTGCTGGGGCAAATCGCTGTGATTAGAAATTGTAGCAGCGCCTACTAAGTAGGGCGTGTGAATTACATATCTGAGTCATACCTTTACCTTTTCTCAAAGACAGAGTAACAGATGTTTCAGCCATCACAAACGTCGTTTCAACCTGAAAAGACGTTTGTGATAGCTGAGACATCTGTTACTAGGTTTTATGGCGTATGCTTCTGAGAAGCTAGCAATTTTCCTTACTTCATGTAAGACATTCAAAATTCATCACTCGACGTTATAGCTCCTACCGATGCGAATGCAAAATGTGCAATAAGATACAAGGTAGAAAACTGAACAATCTAGAATCACCTTGAACTATTTTAGTTGAGGTTATAAATTGGAAATATGTTTACTTGAACTGTCCCTTGTGTTAGAACTAGTGTAATGCTATGAACTTTCTCGGAATCTTCTCGCATTTCGCATCTTTTATTTTTAGGAAAAGTTTATAAGAATATAAAAGTTCCGATTCGCTGATATCGAAGAATTATTTTAGAATTATGCTAGAATCAACTTTCACGACGACTTTGAACTTACGCTGTACACTTAAGTGAAATTACTCCCGTTGCACGAACTTTTATTGCACTAACGATACAATATGTACTATTCAACTCCACTGTCATTCTGTTTCATGTTGAATTCAGATATCCACGGAGGTTTAAATATATTATTCCTCTCGATTTTCAGGAGTAGTATTTAAGAATAATTCAAGGCTCAAAGCCCAAAAAATCAGAATATCGAGGCACAACACTGCGTGGTCATAAAAGGGGCCTCAGGAGAAAATATTTCACGCTCCCCTTAGTTGGTATAGGTAGGATCATTATCTATAACATTTGTAAAGCTATACTACCTGCAAAGGGTGATATGTGCCCCCTTCAGCATTGCATCCCAGTGCCCATGGGGTGTACGCCACTATTTAAGAAACGCTACTCTATGGGCTTTCAACCTTGACTACACTCATGCAGTCGATTCTACTCATCACTGCACATTTTTAGTGCCGCAAAAATGTAGAAGTGGGATAAAACTATAAGTGATGCATATTTGAAAGTTTTTTTATGACACAGTTGATACAAGCAGAGCAAGTGTGATATTGAAGTTTTAGACCTCGCACTATCAATTTCGGCCCATCCTTTCTACCGCTACTACGGCTTCCACTTCTTAGCAACACTGTCAGAATAGGGGGGTAAGCACAGCCTATTGGCACACCCAAGAAATTCTGCAGAAATCTGCGTTAGCAGTTTGAGCGCCAAAACGTTAGGATTGTTCGAAGCAGAAGACTGGCATTCAAAGGAGAAGCTATGTTGTATACAAGTGATCTTATACTTAGTTGTTGCATAATGCGGTTGAATAAGAGAAAGAGAATACGCTGATACAGCTTTATCGTTCGGTTATACCAAGGATTACTAGGTGATTATTTGATGACAAAGACATGTAAATACAAGGCCAATGCAAGGATGTAACTTCCCTCCTCTAAGGAAAAGCTGGAATTTTCTTGCATATTCAGAAGGTATAGAAGGAGGGCTATCATATGGTATATAATTTGTCTATTTTTAGTGAGTATCAGATTCTTCATAACCGCCAGACAATTTTCACATTCCAATGGTCAATTTCGAAAGCGAGGATGGTGATAATGTTCTCATCTGAGGTACATTAACACCGGCAGTTATTAGCATGCTCTCATACTGTGTTCTGTCTGTAATGTAGTCGATCTATTGACCAGTTCATTAAGTTACTTCCAGATGGGAAATCTGTTTCTTGTCTAGATGATCTACTCCCATTGAAAGTGAGTGAGCTAAAGAAAATCTTGTTTTCATACAATGAGAAGGTGTCTGGCTATAAAACAGATCTAGTCCTACATACCGCAGATCTAGTCCTACATACCCATGCAGTCTTCAAGAGCTAAAGAAGGTAGTTCAGCCGCCTTATCTAGATGTACGGACTCTTCCATATGTAAGTATCATGAGATGTACTCCTTGAAATGTGGGCATTTGCCATGGGTTTCTGACTTACGAGGTACTCCACCATTTACTTTCGTCCAATTGTATGATTATTTGGTTCTTCTTTCTTCAAGGTACAAGGATATCTTCCTTAAACAAACTAGCTACAAGAAGATAAATCGTTCATATTCTTTTATGGCGGCTTTATTAGGAAGATTTTGGTTACTATAGATGGTGACCATACCTTCTTTGATGTTCGCATGAAAGCCTCTATGAAAAATACCTTGTACAAGGTCCTTGTAGTGCTTGATTCTTCTGGTAATGTATCCAATGCTGCATGCACTTGCCCAGCAGGTTCTGGTTTAGGTGGCTTTTTGCATTGGAAGATTTTAATCGAAAGGTCCTTCATCAATCTAAGGAACCAGTATCATGCCCATCAAAGCTATCTGCTTGGAGTGTTCCTTTTGTCTGAAACCTTTTCTGTGCTAACTATTGTATCTGAACCTCACCGATAAGTAATGTGCTCTTGCTTTAGCAGTAAGTAACTAAATACATCCATGGGGATCTCAAAATTTGGAGAACCTGTGTAGAAGCGAACAGCTGAATCATCATTTTTCAATTTATCCACAGAGAAGAGCTTCTCTCTCAACTGACTATTTTCATCTTCTAGGGACTTCACTTTTGCCCTAAGATCTAGTATATCTCAATAAAGGCTATCGTTATTGAGAGAGTAGTCGTGTTCGGAACATGTACCCAAATCACTAGCTTGTGCATTTTCCTGAGAAAAAGAAGAGGCAGAAGTAGAAAAAGAGAGAGAAGTGGTAGAAGAGTATGCATTTTCTTGCATTTCCTTGCTCAGCTGTGAGGTACTGCGGTCCCTAGGCTCTTTACGTGATGGACGAGGAGTAACCGAATAGTAAAGATTACGAGAAGGGACTGCTCCTGCAACTAACTTCCAGCGATTTGAATGTCGTTAAATATCCTTCTCACTAAGATGATCCTGACACAAACAGGTAGCACCCGTTACTCGGAAGCCATCCATACCGTCAATCCTTTTGCAGCATTACACCAAAAGCATTTCTCTGGATTCTTTTGTGGGAACTTGAAGAAATGCTGGCCACTTGGGGTTCCATCATAATTATGAAACGTATTCGAACAGCCAAACGCAGCAAACTCCCTTCCAACTGATTTTGACACTCGACTCATTGATGATGCACTTTTACAGCTACCTTTCTATCCTAAATACAACAGTTAGCTTGTAAGTATATTGACATCATGTAATATTTATTTATGAAAATATGCAACATTAGCATTCGCCTCTCTGACAAACATGGAGCCTCTGTTTCAAAACGATTGTGAAAGTGGTCTATTAGTATCTCGTTACGATATTAGTTCCCATGCCTCCCTATAGTGCCCGTGTTGCCCATCTAAAGCTGGATAGGTCATTGGTCCTTCAGATGGTTAGCCTGAACGAATGGCACAGATTTCCAGAGGTAGCTATGGAAATAGACAGGTCTAATGTTCTATATTCATGTGGTTTTGCCTTTATTAAAAGGTTCATGCGATCCGAATTTTAAGCGATGATAAGCAATATCAAAACAGGCCGATATACAACGGCAACGCAACGAGTGAATATAGTATTTTGTAATTATATAAAGCTATATAAATCGAAATAAACAGCAGTTATGTAAATGTTTCCGTGAAGTGAATTCCTATTCCCAATTCCTCACTCGATCACTGCACTTAATTCGCAAATTTCAAAAAATCCAATATACTTTCATTCATCCAAAACTCTCGCTCATCCCATTCTAAAACCCATCTGCACATCCTGTTTCCTAAGCAACACGAATATAACCAATTACACTACAACCTGCTACGTCATCTAAGCATTAGAAAACACGAAGAAAACAATGCAATAGCAATGACACAACACTACGCAATAAAGTTTATGGCAGTAGCGTTTGCTATGGTGCTGAGTTCATTTGTTCATAACCCTCATGATTTAGGCAATAGGAATAACGACGTATAGTATATTCTACTATGAGCACCATAAAAAGTGATTGATTTCTCTTATTTCCTTGCAACAGCCACCACTGTTGAATAACAGATTCCCTTCCTAGTGTACTTAAGGCCTTCCTCACTTTTTCTCCATATCTTCCTCCCCGCACATAGAGCATCCTGGTAAAGCCTATGGTTGTCCCTAAACGAAACACCAACGAGATAGAGAAGAACGTCATGTGTTCAGGAATCTTAATCATACTTTCTCAGAGATGATCTAGTAAATTTGCCTCCTCTGTATCTATCACCAGCCGAAAGTAGACCTCTCCTTCTAGACGTTAACTGCTGATACCCAGCATGATTTAACGTACGCTCGTATTGAGTAGAAACGTATTTACCGTAGCTGATATTTGTGATTTCACACTCTTTTGCAGCATCAATGACTCAAATTTGGGCCTTCATCTTTCCTCTTTTCCTGAAACGTTCTAATGAGTCAAACCCTATCTTTACTGGTAGTTCGTAATCAGTGGTGGCCAGCCCGTTCTTTTCTTGCTATTTCAATTAGCATATCCACACAACACTCAATAGTGAAATGTTATAAGACCGAGCAATTTCCTCATAAGAAAGGTTGGGTCTCTTCAGAGGTAACCGATGCAAACTCTTAGTATTGCTTCTGTTCTTGGGTGAAGTACCATATTTGCCATGTTATTTTGAGAAATGAATTTAGTTCAACTTTGCAGTTCAGATTTAAGCATTTGTATTGAGAAGTTGGGTTAGAGTACAAAGAATTGGTCTAAGAGGAAGATTATGCTTCTATATCCACAAATATATACACAACAAATATTCCATAGCGTCTTACTCTAGCGATCTCAAATTGTCTCCCTCGCTCTACTACACGTGGCATACGTACTTATAAACTGGATAACACGGATATAACACTAAAGAGTCTGGGGCTAAGACTAGCGCCCATACTACTTCCCAATTTGAAATCATGAAAACCATAGATAAGAAAATAGTAACTCGATATAGTAACTGAAGCTATATCAAACTGTCTTTAAAGGGAAGTGGAAGTTTGATTGTAATTCTATCGGCCAAGAGTGGAGTGCCTGCAATTGCGCTTCTGAATAATAATAATGAAAACGATGAATTACAATGATCCATTTATCTTAAGCAGGTATTCGAGTTGGTTCTACATTACAGATATGCAAACTAAACTATACTATTTAGAATTTAAAGATAAAAAAGACTACTACAAATTACAAAGTATAATGCTAATATCCACTATCTGCATAATTTACAATTGCATACGTCTCCATTCTAATTTCTGACGTTTCTTTTGAATTTGGCAGCAACGAAGCTCTTCACTAAATCAGGCATGCTATTCCGCCATAGGCTACTTCGAAATTTTGTAGGGACAAAGCCAAGCATCGTGCTTTTTGCAGCAGTAATTTGTATTAAATTTCTAGTCCCAACGCTATATTTGATGTCCTTTCATATGAAATACACTTGCATGAAGGATGAATTGGAAGTTCAGTGCTTTGTATGTCTCAACCAAGATTTCAGGTAATATTCGTTTCGCCGTTCTTTGCAAACAAGCTTCAATCGTGGATTCATGATTGTCAAATAATATCCTAAGACTCTATTTTTTTGCATTCGCTGTTTTTCAGCTTAAGATTCTTGTCTCTTCCCCTTCTTCATGAATAGAAACAGTAGTTCAATTTTTGGGACCATAGAAAATATTGAGAGGATCTCTGCGATCAAATCGAAAAAGTTCAAGATGATAGAATTTGGAAACTGAAATTCAAACAGCAATCATCGTTATAGTAACCAGTTAATTGTTGTTTGTAGATGCTAGTCCATGATCAATTAATAAATACAATCAAGGAGATTAAACAAAGTTTTGTAATGTTCTATCTTTAAAATGATAGCAAAGTTCAGACACGCGTTTTCTCAACTTTGTGCTCTACTCCATGAAAGGTAATTTGCTACTTTACTTTCATTCAGATATCTATGCAACACTTTTGAGCCTCAATCAAATTCTTTGAGATGGTCTGACAAAGATGTTCTATAGAAATGCCAGTTCTGTCCTCAGTTCTTGTTTTATTTTCTTTCTTTCAGATTTTTTATCCTTAGCATGGTTTTTGCATCTTCAGTCATATCTTCTGCCTTTTCCCTTCTTTTTCTCCCCTTTCCGCTTCCTTCATTTTTTCTGCTCCTTTCATTCTTCCCTTTCCTTTCTTCCCTTTCCTTTCTGGGAGCCCAACAAATTTCTGGAACCTTTGGAGCCATGGTCCACTATATAATTCCAGCCCCGCCCTTCTCCTGATATGTGGAAGTTTCAACTAATGGTGGTTTGTGGATTGCAGAAGTTGCTTTTATTTTGCTGCTGTTAGTGGTAGAGGGAATAGGATTTTATCACCTCGTTGTAGATTAAAGTTCTCTTCAGGTGTGAGAAAATGAGATTCTCCATAAAACTCTATATATTCTGGTCTTCCCATCTTCTCATTCTGTTCTTGATCATCCTAATGTACATCGCAGATTGTAATCATCAGACCTTGCAGCATCCTAATTATACGTTTAAGATTGTATTCATCAAAAGCATGACCCAAAACAGATACACCATTTAGCATGAGACAATTTATTAGTAAACTTTAAGATCTATATCCATTTAATTATGGCCCTAGGAATCTTTTCAGAATAGCACTTGTAGACTTCTGTCTCGAGAGTTCTATAATCATTGGAGGGGGAAATAGCTAGAGAGCCATCTCTTAATAAGTCAGTATTTTTTCTTGACATGGCTATATTTCTTAGCATGGAGCTACAGCAACAGACCTCCAAAAATTAACTTTGAGGATTCGCATTGGATTTTGTGACTATTCAGTAGTCAAATGAGATAAGCTATTCGTTAACCGTCCGATGCTTTATGCGTTGTGATACAGCGAATAACATCCATCAATATTGGCCTTCTAATTGAAAATCATTGTACCTGGCGCTTCAAAACATGAAAATGGCTGATTTGCTTACATATTATTCGTTTCTTGGAATGAACCAGGTTCCTTCTTAATGAACCAGTTTCCTTATTAACCTCGAAAAATTGTAAGTTACACGTTTTTTTATAGGAAAAAGTTTATGAGAAAATGAGGATCAAACGGTCAAAATCTTAAGAAAATCTTAAGAAAATGACAAGGCTCAATTTCCAAAATTAAGTGAATTTATTGGCCAAAAATCGATATTTCGTCGTTATTGCATTCAAACTGTTAAAGATGGAATTCAAATTCAAGTGTACAGTATTAATAACGAAAGTGTAAACCATTTTAGCAAGTTTATTACAATAAAAGTTAAGAGTATTTTAAGAAAATGTCAGGCTCAAATTCGGGAAAGGTTAAGAAAATTGAGGCTTATGCAAAATTATGGTTTTCTTATAAAAAACGTGTGATGCTCTTAAAAATTGCCGGGGTCTTGTAAAGCTTTTGATTTGAAGCAACTAGAAGTGAATGAATACGCCTTATTTGAAGGCAGTACCATGGACTTGTTATTTATTATTCCACAAGTAGCAGCTAAGTAATGAGTACTTTTTATTTTCACTTTATTTCTTGAATGACACTTGAATGGTATTTAGTTACATCCCCCCAGTTAAATAAACCAGTTCTTCAATTCATAACTTGAAAATGGTAAACTTTACCTCGACTTGTTATGAGGTGCTTATTGAATACATTAAGCAACACTCAGACTCTTAACGGGAGCACTAGGGACAAAGAATTGATTCAGTTACTAGTAATAAACCGTTGAATGCAGTAAGACTGCTGTCAGCAATACTCGTGGACTAATTTCATCCGCATCAAAAAGGTTTTGACATGAACATATGATACTGATAAAGTATCTACCCTGATAATATATGCTAATAAAGAGTGCTGATGAAGATTTCAATCGAAACGTTTTCATATATAATATATACCGTATTTCTCCGCCTATAAGCCCCCCCCCCACATAAGCGCCCCCGTAGATTAGCCCGCCTTTTCCCTAATGCATGTTTTTCTCCGAGTATAAGCCCCCCCTAAAATAGGCCCTATAGGATTGCTTCCTTGATCGAAGCAAAGAGTAAATTCACGAATAGTATTGTACCTTTCTTATCAAATCTCTAACATTCTTTTTGTGCAGTTTTTTACCACAAAGTTTACAGGTACTACAAAGTAACTCAGTGCCTCTACCTGGACTTTGAAACTGAAAGAAGTGCCTGAGAGTGAAACTGACAATGAAACTAGTGTCGACGAGGATGAATGAGCACTCTTGAACTGATCATAAGTAGTTATTATTTAGATTGATGTCAAAGATAACATTACTCTCGCTGTTTAAGCTAGCAAACTGAGAATTTTGCATCATTTTCTCACTGAGCATTTTCTTACACCTCGTATAAGCCCTCCTGCAGATAAGCCCACCAAAAAAGCCTTACGAACACAGATAAGCCCTGGGCTTATAGGCGGAGAAATACAGTATCTCTTTCACAATCTTTTTGAGGTGGATGAAATTCAATGAGAAAATTTCACTTGTAAGCGATCGTAGTACGATATTATTATACTGATAAAGTATATATACTAATGATATATGCTGACAGAGTGTATTGATGAAGAAGAGGTCAATCGAAACGTTTTCATTTTTACTCGTTTTTAAATCGAATTTTCTCAGTGTATTTTAGTTGTTACGTGTGTATATATTTATATGTTGATAATTGCCATCATTGTTCTGGTATTTTGTTAGAATTAATGTATTTAAATGTATTCTCTACTCTCCTTTTTCCTCAATTAACGAATTCTTGTTTGGAAGATTTTTTGTTATTTGTAATAGTATTGCAAAGGACATTAGTTGTTTTATATTCTCGATTTTATCTCCGTTTCCCCGAATTCCTTGGGGCTTTGAGGGTGCCTCTAAGAGGACTTTAGTTCTGGCACGAGCATTTAGGACCTGATGCTCTTCCTGACGTCACCAATGGCCTGCGTTGGGCCTCGAACCCAGGACCATGTTAGTCTTAGTCGAGTGCATTACCGCTAGGCTACGGCTGCTCACATTATTTGTTCTATATATAAATATATTTGTCCCGAAACCGAATGTGCCCTCTCTAATTGTAGTTCTTGTTCTATTTTCGATTCATTGAGACACTTTTTGATCACGTAAAGATGAAAGTTATGAAATCTTTTGTTTACATGTGTTAGAGGGAACTCTTAGCCAAGAAGGAAGTTGTGAAATATTATATATATATATATAT